>NW_026468190.1:0-12528 GCF_026875155.1 Cherax quadricarinatus | reverse complement strand
CAATTTTGACAAATTTGCAGAAAAGATATTCTGGACTTTTTTTGTGAGAAATTTTTAATAAACATGATTTACTCATGTTTTTACTCTGTCTTCAACATTCAGCATATCCAACTGCTGTAATTCATCCTGGCCTACATGTTCTCTTGGTCCCAGCCCCAGGATGAATCTGTACGAATTTTGTTCTGGGTGATTTGCACTCTATCTTTCAGTTTTTTTGTCAAGGCAGAGTACCAAGAAGAGCAAGCTAATCCATATGGCATTGTATAAGGCTAGACATAGGGTCCTGCGAGCCTCAGTAGGTAGACACTGTGCTTGTCTATACAGGAACTTCAGTCTGGCATTCGCTTTCTTTACTACACTGTTCCCTATCAATTCTCCTGACATGCATGGGTCAAAGGGGATTCCCAAATATTTTACTGATGAAACCAAAGTGATTGGCTTCCTATTACATTGAACATTAAAATTATTTACCCTTCTCAGTTTATGTTTCGTGCCAAAGAGGATGGCTTCAGTTTTCCCTAGGTGTAATGATAGTTTGTTGTCTACTAACCATTTGCTGCAGGACTCTAGTTCCAGTGTTAAAACATTAGCAATATCTTGTGGGTCTTTACCTGACACTAACAGAGCACTGTCATCTGCATACAGTAGGAGTTTGTACTTGACACTGATAGGCATATCATTGACATAACATAAGAATAATAAGGGACCCAGAATACTACCTTGGGGAACTCCACATGTTATTGGCAGAGGTTCTGATTCTGTTTTGTTGATTTTGACTATTTGTCTCCTGTTGCTATGGTAGGACTTAAACCAGTCTACAGAACCTATACCGATAGCTTGAAGTTTATTACATAATATATTGTGGTTGACAGTATCGAAGGCCTTTTGCAGGTCTAAGGTTACCGTACCTATGAGGTTCCCCTTTGACATTTCAGTTCTCAGGTAATCTATCAGATTAATAAGGGAGGTGTCGGTTGAGTAGGATCTTCTAAAGTCCCGATTGATAGCTATGGAGAATGTTGTTGTCATAAGGAACTTAACTACTTGAGAATACACCGCCCTCTCTAGAATTTTAGATATTATACTGAGTATACTAACAGGCCTATAGTTGCTTACATCAGACCTACTATTTTTCTTGAAGATAGGAGTAACTCTGGCCTCCTTGAACCCCTCCGGTATGGTATTAGTGGTGATTGATAGATTTATTATGTGAGCAATAGGGATTGACAGTTCAGAAGCACCATCTTTTAGGAACTTAGACGGGATGTTATCAGGGCCTGTGCTCTTAGTGGGTTTTAACCTGCTTAGTTCTTTTTGAATAAAGTCATGAGATACACTTACTAGTTGACAACTGTTTGGGGTTACCCCTTTATTGGTATAGTAAGTTTGAAACTTATCAGAGTCTGTGTTAAAGGTATTTGATGCAGCTGTAGTTTACTTACTGTGTTGATGCAACAGATGTGTAGTATGAATTAAATCAATTTGCCACCTTAGATGTTTCGTGGCATACCTCATTATCAATAGTGAGTACTATGTTAGACCTATCTACTGGCTTATGGCTATACCCTAACTGTTTTAGTTGTTGCCAGAGCTTTCTGGAGTTATGCTTATACTCTTCAATTTTTGAGCAGTAGTGCTTTGCCTTTGCTCCTTTTATAAGTCTCTGTACTCTGTTCCTCACCCTTTGGAATTCATTTAGTGCTGCAATATCCTGTCTGTTTGCTTTAAATCTTTTTAGCAGCTGGTCTCTAAATTTCATATTATCTAATATCTCGGTATTCATCCAGGGTTCAGTTCTTCATTTAATCCTAACCTCTTTAACTGGTGCAATATTATCAAGGATGGTAGTGAAATTTTTTGTATTTTTCCCAGGCATCGTTTACTCCGTGCAACTTTTTATCCTCTGTCCCAGTCCCCAATTGTGTAGCCTATTTACCAGTGTTTCTTTACTGTAGTTTCTAGTTGACCTCATTTTTATTGTCCTGTGTAGGCCTATCCTATCCCTAGTGATTTTCCTGGGGCAGTAAAAAATGAAATGATCACTAAGACCTGTGGTAATGACGCCTACTGACTAATGTTCTCAAGGGGGTTACAAAGTATGTGGTCAATTAGGGTGGCTGAGAACTGTGTGATCCGGGTTGGGTAAATTAATTAGTTGAGTGTAACTATTTAATCCTAGAAATTTGCTTATACCTTTTGCATAGCCCGTTTTTTTTGCTGCTGAAAACAGATATTGAAGTCGCCCAGTAAATTTTTGTCTCGCAATTGTTTTCAACTCCGGACAAGACTCTGGAAAAGTCTTCTAAGAAAATGGTCCTGGGGAGGGGGGGGTAACTAGTTTCTACTAAGATGGGTTTGGTCTTAGGAAGCAGCACTTCAAACCATAGAATCTCCCCGTTTATTGTTATTTAAATCAGGGCTTGGGTTGTAAGATTTTTAATGTTTGGCACAAAACCCCCACCCACCCCTTTTTGTTCCTATTTTTAAACGTTTTATTTGTAAACCATCTATTTTGGGAAAACCCCGTCGTCATTCCCCTTTTCATCCAAAAACCCCCATTTAGAGATGGTTTTTTAACGCCCGCCCCAATTTTGTTACTGGGAAACCTAATTTCTTTAATTTAGGAAGAAGTGATTTTTTGCATTTGGGCAAAAAATAAATGAAAAAGGGCCCGTTTTCATAAAAAAAATCCCAAAAACCCCAATATATGGCAAAAGGGGCATTTGGGATTTAAAAATTTGGTAAATCAATGTCATTTACTGCCAAAAGGGGAACTTTTGCCAAATTTCCCTTTTTTTTACCACAAAATGAATTTTGGGCCCCTTGCTTTTAAAAATCCCTTCAAACCATCGCACCCCCCCCCTTTCCCATTTTAAATAAAAAGGTTGGGCCCTTTTCCCTTTTTTTTATTGCGTACTTTATTCAGTGTATGCATGTTTTTTGGGAGTGTTTTAGATAAAAAATTTGGGTTATTGGGCTCACTTTAACCCATGTAAGCATTACATATGGAGTTTTAAAGGGTTTTCGTTCCTAGCTACTATTCGTCATTTTTGCCGCCCCTTTTTTCTGTCTGTTTTTTCCTCTGCACAATTTATCAGCCCTTTTTTAAAAAAAAAATGAGGGAGTAAAAGCCCCCAATTTCAACCTGACTTTCCTTTAGTTTTTTATTTCTATTTGGCGTTTTTGCTATGATTCTCTCCTGTAAAACTGGTCCGCTTTAATATAGGGCAGCGACCCAAAAAATTAACCCCTTTACTGTTTAAAATATTCACTTCTTTCCCGGACTTGCCCCGAGGGGTATCCGAACCCCTTTAAACCCTTTGGGGTTTTTTAAATGTTTTTTTGACGATTTTCCTGTGTTTTCCCCCTCGTTGCAAATGGGACAGGGGAAAGTTGGGGGTACGGGTATATGCTACTGTAACAGAAAGAACGTCAGTAAATTTAAATTTTCCCCCTTTGGGTAGTTGTACGTTGGCATTTGGTTTCCCCGGGTGCCGGTCAAACCATGTTTAACTGGATTTAAAAAAAACTGTTTCAATATTGCAAATGGGCAATTTTCACAAAACTGCATAAAAAATTTTGCAAGAAAATTTTTTAAGGGAAACAAATATTTGCCCCAAGAATTTTTTGCAAAATGAGGGCAATTTTGAATCATAAAAAATTATTACACACACACAAGAAAAGAAATATATCAAGGAATGAACTGTGGGAACACTTTGACTGTTAACTGCACTCAAGCAACACTTAACAAGCAAAAGAACAATTTACTCTAAAAGAAGAACTTAAAAATTGCACTAAGAGTGAATTTGTTCAATGAAACATGAAAAAAATAGGTGCTAAAACACAGAACAAAAAAGTTTGAACACTTACAGTGATGCAGAACACAACACATCAACAAACACTACTAGAATTTTCTTGCAATGAAACTTGATGTGTGAAAAATTTTGTAAAAATGATTTCTTGCTTGCACAAAATAATGGCACTATTGTCTGTGGAAATAAGACAAATTAGACACTGGCTAAATGAAAGAATATGAACACAAAAAAAAAAATGTTCAACACAAAGGGAACAAAACAAAATACACAAATGCTGGGATGAAAGAAATATATATAACTGAGACAACACTGAGTTGTGATGCAGAATATGAGGTGAAAAATTACTGAAATACTTCACTGGAATACTGAGAACACTAGGTGATTGTGAAGTGGAAACACAAGTTCTATATTGCTCATATGTTGCACACACAACAAAGGAAAAACACTAAGTACTTACTTCAAGTGTAGAAAAAAAGACACACAACACAACAGACATAAGGTAATGCACGAAAATTAACACTGAATTAAGGAGATAAAATGATTATTGTAAACAAACACTGAGTCTGATTGAGAGTCACTGAATGTCACTAAGAAAATCACTGGAACACAAAAGAAATGTCTCAACACTCGCAAATGTCTCTATGAAAAAAATATTATCGCTGTAATGACTTGGTGTAGAATGAGGTAGATGGTGGAAGGTTGGAGGATTGTTTATGTCGTCTTGCTGCTGTCCTCTGCACACGTGATCGTAGAATTGCGCTTACATCGACGATAGACTTCACGCAGGAAGCTTTTAACGGTTGGCGCAAAACACACTCTAGCTCTTGACCCCCTATGTGGTCCTTAAAATATGGTGCTACAACCGTTAGTAGGGCACCAAAACACTGGTAGAGGTTGGGTGAGTACCAAAACACAGTGAGAGTGGTTGGGTTTGTGGCTAAGGCGTCTGAGACCGCGTGGTGAGTTAGTGGGGTTAGCAGGGCTAAGACTGAGACTGCGTGGTGAGACACACGTGGTCGTGGGCCTATGGGTTGAACGGCGTAAGCCTCACTGAGGACACCCACACTGGCGCGAAGATATTCTAAGCCGGCTGCCTTAAAATACACCCACGAAATACCACAACACCACAAGGATGAAAAAGAGCACTCAGAATGGCTTGGAGCTTGAATCACAAGCGATGAAGACTACTCACGTGGCTTGCTTGAGTACTGGGGTAAAACACCTGGGTTAGTTGCTAGCTGGCTTATCTTAACTCTTCACACAGAATAGCTTGATAACTTCTCACGATGAGCACAGCAGGGGTGGAAGCTGGCTTGGCAGGCAAAAGAACTGGATGGAGTAGACTAGGCTGGACTGGACTCCCTCACCACAGACTGGAAGCTGGCTTATTTTGCAAACTCGGGTCAATCCCTTGGGAGTGATGCAAATAAGCAGATAAACACTAATACAAAGAGACTGACCAGTGAATAATGTAGTGGCTGGTAGAAGCTTGGTAGCTGGCTTGAGGTAGGTCGAGCGTACCCTGCTCGGCAGATCTACTCACAAGATGGCAGGCTCGGTCGAAATTTATCTCCAGAAATTGCTGTAATCGTCAGAATTACAGGCCCTCCGTTGCCACCATTTTTCTCGTTTAAGCTTATTGTGTCATTCTCTCCATTTTTCTTGTCTTTATGTCCTTCAGTAAGTTGACTGAGAAGATGTCCCTGTCACTTTTGAACGTTCACTTAGTGTATCATGCCAGTCAAAGTCAATATGAATCAGTCCACAGTAGCAACATTCCCTTACTGACTGAAAGACAATACCTAGCCCTTGAGCAATGTGTTTGTTCTCACAGCTTGTATCTGAGATTTGTTAAAGTGCTGCAAAATGTGAAGTTCAGATTAAGTTCCTATAGGTCCGTGAATTACTTATTAACGTAGCCGAGCGATCAGGCACTGGTAATACTGTCACTCCTGTCTGGACTCCAGCCACAATATCATGCACGCAGGATAGTGCTGAGACTACTATCCTTGCGATGGCGACTTGTTCAAGTACTCGTTCCTTCCCAGGGGACGCTTTGAGAAGAACTTTACTTGCAACGAGTTATGCCATCTCTTGCTGATGCCACAAGCCGTTGCAGAAAGACGTTTCTGTGGCTAGTGTGCTCACTTGAGTGTTGTTGTTGTCCCTTGTGTTTCAGATTGTGATCCCATCCTAGTTGACAGTAATCAGTGCATTGTAAGAAGTTATTTCTCGAGTAACTTTCACGTGTTGCTAACGTTTGTAAGTGTAGTTTCTTTATAGCTGATACCTCGTGTCACTGTGTGCGACTCAGATCGAATATCAGCATTGTTGACCGTGTTCATTTATTTTCTCCTGTGCTTGCAGTATGAGATAGTAGATTCGTTCTCCCTTGCTCATATTGCGTGTTATAGCGTTAATTTTTTCAACCGGGGGGAGTCATCCACTCCACCGAGTTTGTTCATTCCTCCAGTAAGGAAGAACAGATCCCATGTGGTCTGGTGTGATTCGATTCCTTCTCCAGGAAGATCTTATTCTTACTGTGAAGCCACCAGCACCCATTAGTGACTTTGTAATGAGCCAAGAATTACTGTATCGAACAGCCGAGTTGGGTACTCCAAGTAGAAGAGTTTACCAGTTAGTAATTCCACAGTCACTAGTGAACATAGCTCTACAGCTAGTTCATGATGTACCAGGTGTTGCACACCCTGGTATGGATCGTTCTGTGAAACAAGCCAGAATGAAATACTTTTGGCCACGTATGGCAACTGACATTTCAGAGTATGTTAAGAAATGTTGTGTTTGTATACAAAATAAAGGAAATGTCAATGGTCCTAATCCAATCCAAGTGTACCCAACCACTAGCGAACTGTGGGAAAGAGTTGCCCTTGACTTGTTAACCAATTTTAAATGTTCCCTCCAAGGCAACAAACATGTGTGTGTTATGGTAGACCATTTCACCAGATATTGTGAGTTAGTTCCTATTGCAGATAAGACTGCAGAGACAGTAGCTAAAGCCTTTAAAGAACGCATTATCTGCAGGCATACCACCCCTAAGTCCTTAGTAACAGATAATGGAGGTGAATTCTGTAATGAGATTCTTGAAAATTTGTGTACTTTATACAAGATCTCTAAATCCACCATTGTTCCTCATCATCCTGCCAGCAATGGGTTAGCCGAATGAACCAATAAGAAAGTACTTGATATCCTGAGAGCCACTATCAACCCCAATAGTGAAACTTGGGATGAAGTCATACCAGATGTTCAATGTGCCATAAATTCTGCTTACAATGCTTCCATAGGTGATACTCCACATTATGCATTGTATGGTGTAGACAAGCGTTTACCCTATGAGTTGTTATATTCCACTCCGAAACCTAATTACAACCCTGATGATTTCGTAGCAACTCGTACCAGCATGGCTCAAAGTGTTTTTAGAAGAATCCGTGAAACACTTCATAAATCAACAGCAGAATTCACTAGAGCAACATGGGTTTAGAACAGGTCGCTCCTGTCTGTCTCAACTACTGGATCACTACGACAAGGTCCTAAATGCACTAGAAGACAAAAAGAATGCAGATGTAATATATACAGACTTTGCAAAAGCCTTCGACATGTGTGACCATGGCGTAATAGCGCACAAAATGCGCGCTAAAGGAATAACAGGAAAAGTCGGTCGATGGATCTATAATTTCCTCACTAACAGAACACAGAGAGTAGTCGTCAACAGAGTAAAGTCCGAGGCAGCTACGGTGAAAAGCTCTGTTCCACAAGGCACAGTACTAGCTCCCATCTTGTTCCTCATCCTCATATCCGACATAGACAAGGATGTCAGCCACAGCACCGTGTCTTCCTTTGCAGATGACACCCGAATCTGCATGACAGTGTCTTCCATTGCAGACACTGCAAGGCTCCAGGCGGACATCAACCAAATCTTTCAGTGGGCTGCAGAAAACAATATGAAGTTCAACGATGAGAAATTTCAATTACTCAGATATGGTATACATGAGGAAATTAAATCATCATCAGAGTACAAAACAAATTCTGGCCACAAAATAGAGCGAAACACCAACGTCAAAGACCTGGGAGTGATTATGTCGGAGGATCTCACCTTCAAGGACCATAACATTGTATCAATCGCATCTGCTAGGAAAATGACAGGATGGATAATGAGAACCTTCAAAACTAGGGAGGCCAAGCCCATGATGACACTCTTCAGGTCACTTGTTCTATCTAGGCTGGAATATTGCTGCACTCTAACAGCACCTTTCAAGGCAGGTGAAATTGCCGACCTAGAAAGATGTACAGAGAACTTTCACGGCGCGCATAACGGAGATAAAACACCTCAATTACTGGGAGCGCTTGAGGTTTCTAAACCTGTATTCCCTGGAACGCAGGAGGGAGAGATACATGATTATATACACCTGGAAAATCCTAGAGGGACTAGTACCGAACTTGCACACGAAAATCACTCACTACGAAGCAAAGACTTGGCAGACGATGCACCATCCCCCAATGAAAAGCAGGGGTGTCACTAGCACGTTAAGAGACCATACAATAAGTGTCAGGGCCCGAGACTGTTCAACTGCCTCCCAGCACACATAAGGGGGATTACCAACAGACCCCTGGCAGTCTTCAAGCTGGCACTGGACAAGCACCTAAAGTCAGTTCCTGATCAGCCGGGCTGTGGCTCGTACGTTGGTTTGCGTGCAGCCAGCAGCAACAGCCTGGTTGATCAGGCGCTGATCCACCAGGAGGCCTGGTCACGGACCGGGCCGCGGGGGCGTTGACCCCCGAAACTCTCTCCAGGTAAACTCCAGGTAATAGCCGTGCTAAGCCATCAAAAGTAAAAGTAGGTTCGAGAGTAATGCTGACAAATTTCAACAAAACATCCGCAGTGCCTAAGCTCGATCAAAAGTTTGTTGGCCCTTATCTAGTTGTAGAACATATCTCTGGTAATAAGTATAAGGTTAGAGAAATTAGTACTGGTAAGTACAAAGAATCGCATTTAGATCATATGAAATTAGTATGCGATGTTGATGATATTGCTACCCAGACTAATGTGACAGATGCTGAAAATCCTCTTGACTCTGTACCCTCTATCTCAGATACTCAGTCAGATAATCAACCTGAATGTCGTTACTCCTTGCGTACTCGACAAGTAATGAGAAACCCACAAGTATCTTTTGTAGATACTCGTTCAAATCTCCCTCAGTCAAGGCATCAGTTAGCCACTGCAGAGGAATTCGATCCCCCCAGAGATGATAACCATTCTGCATATGTAAACCTCACCCTCGTAGAATTGGGTTTAAATGTACATAGTCTGTATAACTAGATGTCCGAGATGAAGTAAATTGTCAACTGTTTGTTACTAACTGATCAGTTTTTCAGAATTTTTTTTTTTCGTATTCACGTTCCCTCCGTATTCTGAGAATTTGACAGTAATGATCTGAGTGCACCAAATACCTTTGCTGTTAATTTCACCTTGTATATATATATTTATTCTTCCTCAGAATCCGTAGAGTGCATGAATACAGATCGATCGATCAATTCCATCCATATTGTACAATGATTTTTTCTTATAGTTTGTAATGCATTACGTTAAAAATCATTACGTTAAAAGTGATTACGTTAACCCCCATTATGTAAAACTCATTTTGTTAACATCCAGTATGATACCATCCATTAATTCTAAGTTATATATGAATTTGTTATTGTATAGAATCAGCCCAGAACCACCTGCCTGTTCAGCCTATAGATAGTAGTGTATGTCGAGACGACATATGTAACATGACCGAGCTGTCAGCATAGTTGCTGATCCCTGTGTTGTATAGCATATCAGTATCATCCATGTGCTTTAGATAGGAGATCCCTAGGCCTGTGACTGTGTGACATCACGGGATGCGCATGTTTATGTTCGTACCTCTGCCACTCTCTCAGTCAGCGTTTGACATAGGCTAGGACAGGCAGAGGCTGGGCTCCATTTCCCATCATCACAGTCTGACAATATATCGTTACCATCCAACAAGTGTGTCTACCTTCAACCCTCGATATCTCCATTTAAGAACCCCTACGATAGTGTGAGGGGCAGAGTGAAGGGTAGTGTAAGGGGCAGTGAGAGGGGCAGTTAGTGCATAGTTTGAGTAATGACGTGTATTGTAGGGGAAGTGAGTGCATTGTGTGAGTAGTGGCGTGTAGTGTGAGGGGCAGTGAGTGCATAGTGTGAGTAATGACGTGTAGTATGAGGGGCAGTGTGAAGGTAGTAAGTGCATAGTGTGAGTACTGACGTGTAGTGTGAGGAACACTCTGAGGGTAGTAAGTGCATAGTGTGAGTAGTGACGTGTAGTATGAGGGGTAGTGTGAGGGGGTAGTGTGAGGGATAGTGTAAGAGGCAGTGTGAGGGTAGTGTGAGGGGTAGTGTAAGGGACAGTGTGATGGGCAGTGTATGGGGCAGTGTGAGGGGCAGTGTGAGGGGCAGTGTGAGGGGCAGCGTGAGGGGCAGTGTGAGGATCAATGTGAGGGGCAGTGTAAGGGGCAGTGTGAGGGTTAGTATGAGGGGCAGCGAGTGCATAGTGTGAGTAGTGAGATGTAGTGTGAGGGGCAATGTTGAGAGGCAGTGAGAGGGGCAGTAAGTGCATAGTTTGAGTACTGACGTGGAGTGTGACGGGCATTGAGTGCATAGTGTGAGTAGTGATGTGTAGTGTGAGGGGCAGTGAGTACATAATGTGAGTAGTGATGTGTAGTATGAGAGGTAGTGTGAGGGACAGTATGTGCATAGTGTGAGTAGTGACGGGTAGTGTGACGGGTAGTGTGAGGGGTAGTGTGAGTGGCAGTGTAACGGGTAGTGTGAGGGGTAGTGTGAGGGCAGTGTAAGGGGTAGTGTGAGGGACAGTGTGAGGGGTAGTGTGAGAAACAGTGAAAGGGGCTGTGTGAGGGGCAGTGTAATGGGCAGTGTGAGGGACAGTGTGAGAGGCAGTGTAAGGGGCAGTGTGGGGGCAGTGTGAGGGGCAGTAAGTGCATAATGTGAATAGTGATGGGTAGTGTGAAGGGCAGTGAGTGCATTTTGTGAGTAGTGACTTGTTGTGTTAGGGGTAGTGGGAGGGGCAGTGTGAGGAGCATAGTGAGGGGTAGTGTGATGGGCAGTGAGAGGGGCAGTAAGTGCATAGAGCACTGAGGGTAGTGTGAGGGGGCAGTGAGTGCATAGTTTGAATAGTGACGTGTAGTGTGAGGGGCAGTGAGTGCATAGTGTGAGTAGTGACGTGTAGTATGAAGGGTAGTGTGAGTGACAGTTTGAGGGGTAGTGTGAGGGGCAGTGAGAGGGGCAGTAAGTGCATAGTGTGAATAGTGACGGGTAGTGTGGGGGGTTGTGTGAGGGAAGTTTGATGAGTAGTGTAAGGGGCAGTGCAAGGGGGCATTGTGAGGGGTAGTGTGTTGGGCAGTGAGAGGAGCAGCAAGTGCATAGTTTGAGTACTGTCGTGTAGTGTTAGGGGCAGTGAGTGCATAGTGTGAGTAGTGACGTGTAGTATGAGGGATAGTGTGAGGGATAGTGTGAGGGGCAGTGTGAGGGGTAGTGTGAGGGGCAGTGTGAGGGGTAGTGTGAGAAACAGTGAAAGGGGCAGTGTGAGGGGCAGTGTAAGGAGCAGTGTGAGGGGCAGTGTGAGAGGCAGTGTGAGGGGTAGTATGAGGTCCAGTGTGAGGGGCAGTAAGTGCATAGTGTGAGTAGTGATGGGTAATTTGAGGGGCAGTGAGGGCATTTTGTGAGTAATAACGTGTAGTGTGAGGGGCAGTGAGTGCATAGTGTGTGTAGTTACGGGTAGTGTGAGGGGGTTGTGTGAGGGACAGTGTGATGGTTAGTGTAAGGGGCAGTGTCAGGGAGCAGTGTCAGGGGGAGAGTGAAGGGTAGTGTAAGGGGCAGTGAGAGGGCAGTTAGTGCATAGTTTGAGTAATGACGTGTATTTTAGGGGCAGTGAGTGCATTGTGTGAGTAGTGGCGTGTACTGTGAGGGGCAGTGAGTGCATAGTGAGAGTAATGACGTGCAGTGTGAGGAACACTCTGAGGGTAGTAAGTGCATAGTGTGAGTAGTGACGCGTAGTGTGTGGGGGTTGTGTGAGGGGCAGTGTGATGGGTAATGTAAGGGGCAGTGTGAGGGGTAGCGTGAGGGGCATTAAGTACATAGCGTGAGTAGTGACGTGTAGAAATGAGTTGTAGTGTGAGGGGTAGTGTGAGAGGTTGTTTGAGGGGCAATGTGAGGGGTAGTGTGAGGGCTAGTGTGAGAGGCAGTGTGAGGGTAGTGTGAGGGGTAGTGTAAGGGACAGTGTGATGGGCAGTGTATGGGGCAGTGTGAGGGGCAGTGTAAGGGACAGTGTGAGGGGCAGTGTGAAGGGCAGTGTGAGGATCAGTGTGATGGGCAGTGTAAGAGGCAGTGTGAGGGTTAATATGAGGGGCAGCGAGTGCATAGTGTGAGTAGTGAGATGTAGTGTGAGGGGTAATGTGAGGGGCAGTGTGAGGGGCAAATGTGATGGCAGTGTGAGGGGCAGTGTAAGGGGCAGTGTTGGGGCAGTGTGAGGGCCAGTAAATGTATAGTGTTAGTGACGGGTAGTGTGAGGGGTAGTGTAAGGGGCAGTGTGGGGGCAGTGTGAGGGGCAGGAAATGCATAGTGAGAGTAGTGGCTGTATTTTGGGGAGGGGCAGTAAGTCAACGTGGTGGTGAGGTA
>NW_026468189.1:0-12761 GCF_026875155.1 Cherax quadricarinatus | reverse complement strand
TGCCCCCCCAACAACGACGTCCCCCAACCACAACCAGTGGGGAATCCCAGACCGAATCATCCCATCTGTCACACCTATCCCAATACCCCCCCCCAAAGTAGTATTTTTTTCACAGAAAAAGTGTGTGTGCCTAGCACCACAAAACAACCCCAACAGGGGAAAGGGCACCGATTCAGTGCCCACTGATGTGGGGTGGCCCTGTATGAATCCATGTTTTAGGAGTATCATACAATCGTGGAGTTCTAGAAACCACAAGGGGGACATTAAATACTTTACTATATATTGTAAATAAAAAAAATGCTTCAGCCAGGTGTGCAAAATCACCTATCAGGGTAACTGTGTTTGTGACATATATCGATAGTATATTTTTTGGTATAAACAAAAAATTGGTGATAAACAAAAAAAATTTACTATAAACTAATTATCAACCATAAAACTAAAAAAAAAAAAAAAAACAAAAAAATATGTAAATTTCTGCAAGGGGCGCATTCCATTTTGCCGCAGGACAAAAGTCCAACTTCGCGGACCTTTTCTCAAAGTACCGCCTAATTTTTTTTTATCCTGTCACATGAAAAATGCACTCTATTTCTATTAAAACAAAAATAGATTTTTTTTTCAAATTACAGTGGACCCCCGCCTTTCAATCAGCTCCCAACTCGAACAATTATTACAGTATTTTTGAAGTGCTTTGTAAAAATCTAATTTTACAGTTTTCCCTTTTGGGGAACAAATTCTTTCGGAAAACGGCCCCCAACAGACTTCGGGAAATAAATTAATATTGAAGTGGGGGGGTCCACTGTATTCGAGGCTGGGTGAGAAAGCAGATCTCGCTTGGACAGTTTACAGTTGAGCCAATTCCCGCTCATTTTGACAAAATTCTTAGCTATTTTTCTAGTATTCCTTCTGTTTATATCAATTAAGAACAGAAAAGCCCCCTTCAATTTTTCAACATCCTTCAGTACAAAATCCAAGTTGGCCATTTTACACAAAATTTTTAAAAAAAACCATTTTAAAAAAAGAGTCCAAAATAAACAATGTAACATTCCCTGTTTTATTAGTCACATCCCCAGACCCTCACCTATATTTTCACCCGCCTTCCCTTTTGATTCTTAACCACACAAAAATAAGATTTATTCATTTCCAATAATAAATTTTTTCCAAATTTAGGCATGTTTTTTGGGATCCCATATTTAAAAAACCCCAAAAACCATTGAAGCATAGGAGAGGGCCTTTCCGCCTCAGGGAAAATGGGGAAAAAACGAAGTTTTCCCGCACTTCGAGCTCATTTTCAAACACTTCCAGTACTGACTCAATCAAAATACCAAAAAACACCCTAAAACCCAAAGACCACTGAGAAAACACCTTAAACCCCCCAACTTCCAAACGTAATCTACGTCCACGGGGGGGGGGCCCGAAAGTAATCTCATTTTTTTTTACATGCTTTTTAAATGGGGAAAAATCAAGGTTTAAACCTAGCATTGGGAAAGAGATCAAAATTTTTGGGCAGTTTAAGGTTTTAAAAACACTAATTTAAAAATACCAGGCGTATTAGGAACAAGTGCAACTAATTTTTATTTTTTACTTTTGGTAATTTTTTGCCTCCAGGGGTTGTCAAGGGTTTTGAAAAAACTCCTGAAAAACAAACTTTTCCCGCAATAAAATGATCAGTTTTGTTTTTCCCACCATGCACCACCTGAGGCAGGTTTCTTTTTGTACTGTGCACCACCGACAAACCCATTCTCTCATATCTGGGCCCAAAAATTTATTTCTAAAAGTTTATCTGAGCTGAGTTAAGCCTTTAAAATTCCCTAGGTGAAGACCACAAAAAGGGGTTTTTAATGTATATAACCTGTGAACCTAACTTTTGTTCCCTTTACTTTTTTTGACACAAAATTCAAGTTTTCTTTTAGCCTTATTAAACAAGCGGGAGACCCATGCCTTGGCTTCAGTACACCCATGTTTTCCCAAAATCTTTCACATTCTGCATAAATCGGGCTCTATATCATCTAATTTATAAATGTGGGGGCTATTTTCTTTCCCCCAAGGATTACTAGGCCCCTTTAACTTACCCACCAAAAACTGCCCTGCCCCTTTTTTTATCACAACATTACCCAAAACTTTCTGAAAGGGCAAAGGGGAACCCCAAAATCAATTTTTCAGACCAAAATTTTTTTGTCATCAGCAAAAGGGTTTCCAAAAGCCCAAAAAAAAGAACACTAACACAAACATTTTTTGGTCCAAAATTTAACTTACTACCCTGATATAAGAAATAATTTCCCAAAAAATGTGTAAATTTAATTTTTAAAGGAAACTAGACAAGTACAAACCCCTGCCAAGCGCCAAATTCAGCCCGGCTGTTTTTGATTTTTGGGGGCCCTGGACCATTAACCACTTGACTGTTGCAACCCCCAATCCTGAGGTTTTCTTTCCCAGTGTCACAAAATTTAAAAAAAAAAAAAAAAAAAAAAATATTTTTTTTTTAGAAAAGATAGAGAATCTTTTTTCCCATTGTAAAACAAAACAAAAAAAAAACAAATTGAAAGGAAAACGAAAAAAATTGTGCTCTCGCGAAGTTAGCGACCTCGGCGATATTTACAAATCGGCGATTTCAACCACTTTGAGCCTATTTTGGCTAATTCCTTTGTTCCGTTGACCAAACTCATAGCTATTTCTTTAGAACCCCTTTTGAGTATAAGAAACTGCCATTTACCGATTTCAATACCCATAAACGTGGTCAGAAATTTAGCAATTTGGCCAATTTCACAAAAAACTAAAAAATATGACAATTTAAAAATAAGGTCCAGAATGAACAATGCAGACATTCCTGGTTCTAAAGTAACATTTTCTTTGTTATCAGTCACGTCTCCAGGCCCTCTGATATTACCTTCCTTTCATTTGAATTTTTATTCAAAAAAAAAATAGAAGATTTACGGTTATGCAGACTACTGCAATTCTGTAATAATTGTCAAATAATGCCCAACCCATTCATGCTGCATATTAGAATGGCTACTTGGACATTTATTGGACAATGACATCTTTTGGGTTTACTTTTGAACTTTGGCAAAAATCAAACATTCCCCTACTTTGAGCTCCATTTCCAGGTTTTTTTATAGTAAAACCAATAAAAATACCTCTATTTCTTAATATGTTTTCTATTCTATCAAATGAGACCAAGAAAAACAAGAATAAAAACCATAAATACCATACGAAAATAGACCACAAAGTCGGCATTTTAATTAAAAAAAAAACGGTCGGAGTTTTTTTTTCTCATTAGCACTGTGCTGCAGGATTTTTTTATATGGTGCACACGACCCCACAGACCCATTCTCTCACATGTGGGGCCCACCAGCTTTCTCCCTTTTGCCCGTTTTGTTTTTTTTGAAAGCCCGAAACAGTCAAAGGGTTAACAGCAACAACCTGGCTGAGCAGGGACTCTGGGGAAAATCAATCTTAGGTATAGTCAAGACAAAATAAAAACAATTATTATTATTACTGTACTCTTTTTAATTTTCTATATATAGGGGAAGAGATAAACCCATAGGGGGCTATACAAGGACTGGGGAATAGGAAGCAATCAGGTTTTATCCAAGGAGAGAAAACAAAAGCAACTTTTGACAAAAATTAATGTGGTATTTAAAAAATTTTTAATAAAATTACCTTTTAACTAAATTATTTTCCAGTTCATTTAATGAGATACCAAGTGGCACAGCTACATCTGCTTGTATATCTGAAAGAAAAAATTAGGAAAAGGAACAATATTCCTAAAAAGGTACTGCAATTATATAAATATTAAAAAAAGTGAAAATGGTATGGTGATACCAACAAAATGTGGAAAAAGATACATATGTACAGTTCAGGACATTTATTAGAGGAAACTTTCACAACGAGTAGCTTCTTCAGTCCTAATACTGTACAGAGAACAAGAAAGCAAGTACAGCTTCTCCTCACTTAACGATGTACTTGTTTACTGATGACTCAGACTTACGACAGGCTCTCTGACCAGCTGCATATCTAACCCTTTGACTGTCGCAACCCCCAATCCTGAGGGGGTCTCCTGGTGTCGCAAATTTAAAAAAAAAAAAAAATTTCTTATGAAATGATAGAGAATCTTTTCCCGATTGTAAAGACACCAAAAAAAAAACGAAATTTGATGGGAAAATGACGGAATTATGCTCTCGCGAAGTTAGCAACCCGGCGCTGTTTACAAATCGGCAATTTCGCCCACTTTGAGCCTATTTTCGGCTAATTCCTTTGTTCCAGTCGCCCAAACCCATAGCTATTTCTTTAGAACTCCATTTTTTTATCGATTGAGTACAAGAAAACTGCCCATTTACCGATTTCAACTACCTAATAATGTGGTCAGAAATTGCAATTTGGCCAATTTCACGAAAACTAAAAAATATGACAATTTCAAAAAAAGGTCCAAATGAACAATGCAGACATTCCTGGCTCTAAAATAACATTTTCTTTGCTCATCAAATCATGTCTCCAGGCCCCTCTGATATTACTCTTGCTTTTTTATTTTGAATCTTTATTCAAACAAAAAATTGAAGACTTATATTATGCAGACACTGCAATACTGTAATAATTGTATAAATAACATCACCCATTCATGACTGCATATTAGAATGGCTAGTTGGACATTTATTGGACAATGGCAAACATTTGTTTACTTTTGAACATTGGCAAAAATCAAACATTTCCCCTACTTTGAGCTCCCTTTTTAGGGTTTTTTTTATAGTAAAATCAATCAAATCACCTCTATTTCTATAATATGTTTCCATTCTATCAAATGAGACCAAGAAAACGAGAATACAACCCTAAATACTATACGAAAATAGACCACAAAACGGCATTTTAATTAAAAAAACGGTCGAGTTTTTTTTTTTCTCATTATGCACTGCGTGCTCCAGGATTTTTTTTTATATGGTGCACACTGACCACACAGACCCATTCTCTCACATGTGGGCCTACCAGCTTTCTCCTGCTTGATTGAAGACGCTTAGAATTTATGAGTATATATACGTCAAACACGGTACCTCGTAAGACGTATATATCGGCCGTGACAGTCAAAGGGTTAAATACAGTGGAACCCCAGTTTCGAACTTAATCCATTCCAGGAGCCCGGTTCTAAGTCGAAATGTTCGAAACTCGAAAGCAATATTTCCCATAAGAAATAATGTAAATAAAATTAATCCATTCCAGACACCCAAAATATTCACAAAAAAAAAAAACATTTTATAGAGATTAATTTTAGTTTTACATTACACACAACAAACATACATAGTACAATTAGTAATAGATATATAAACATTTAATAAACATATAAAATAACATTTTTACTTACCATTATTGAAGATTGTTGATGGCATCTGGAAGATAGGGAGGAGTTAGGGAGCACTTATTGTTTGGAAGGGAAATCCCCCTTTAATAAAGACTTCAGGTAACAAGTCCTTATTGGGGTTAATTTCCCCTTTTTTAAGATTTCCCGAATATGGGACATGGTTCTGTCACTGAACCTGTTGTAGAGATAGCTTTTTTTCGCTTGCTCAGGGTGATATTTTTCAGCAAATGCCTGCACCCTATTTCACATTGCACAAATCTCCTTAATCTTTTAAGAAGGCACCATCCACCACCACCACCCACCAATACCATCCCACCACCATCACACCATCCATCAATACGATCCACCGGTGGCCTGGTGGCTAAAGCTTTCGCTTCACACATGGAGGGCCTGGGTTCGATTCCCGGTGGGTGGAAATGTTTCGACACGTTTCCTTACACCCGTTGTCCTGTTCACCTAGCAGCAAATAGGTAACCTGGGTGTTAGTCGACGGTGTGGGTCGATCCTGGGGGACAAGATTGAGGACCCCAATGAAAATAAGTTAGTTAGTTAGTTTAATTTTGTTTATTATGCACCCCATACCCCTCCTGTGGGCAGTAGTCAAAAGATTACAGAGGTACATAATTGGTCCAGGGACTGGACTCCAAAGTTTTGATAGCTGAGCAAGTTACAGAGGTAATGAACTCACAATTTACAAAGGTAATGAACTCACAATTTACAAAGGTAATGAACTCACAATTTACAAAGGTATGAACTCCAGGGGGGTCTGGTCACAATCATGACAAGTTACAAAGGGATTTACAGATTACAGAGGTACGTAATGGGTCCAGGGACTGGGCCCCCAAAGTTTTGATAGCTGAAAATAGGGACAAAGGTAATGAGCTCACAAGTTACAAAGGTAATGAATTCTGTAGAATGGTTACTTACGTTTATACTTTGGCTACAATCATGAACAAATTATAGAGTAATGAGCAATTCACACTTCCACACCCGGGACAAAATGTAATGAGTTATTGGTTTTAAATATTTATTGTTGAGTCCCCCCCCCCCCCCCACACACCACCACAACACACACACACAAAACACACACACACACACACACACACACACACTTAGTTTAATTTTCTTTATTCACCCCAAACCCATCCTGTCCTCGATGACGCACTGACTTTTCTTGGGTTATCCTGGGGGGCTAACCCTCCGGGGTTAAAAATCCAAATGAAATCTAATCTTTTCTTACCACCACCATCCCCCCAATACCATCAACCACCACCACCAAGAGAGATACTGTACATGATTATATACACCTGGAAAATCCTAGAGGGACTAGTACCGAACTTGCACACGAAAACACTCACAACGAAGCAAAAGACTCGGCAGACAATGCAACATCCCCCCAATGAAAAGCAGGGGTGTCACTAGCACGTTAAGAGACAAACAATAAGTGTCAGGGGCCCAAGAGTGTTCAACTGCCTCCCAGCATACTTAAGGGGAATTACCAATAGACCCCTGGTTGTCTTCAAGCAGGCCTGGACAAGCACCTAAAGTTGGTACCTGACCAGCCGGGCTGTGGCTCGTACATTGGACTGCAGCAGCCAGCAGTAACAGCCTGTTGATCAGGCTCTGAACCACCAGGAGGCCTGGTCATAGACCGGGCCGCAGGGGCGTTGACCCCCGGAACTCTCTCCAGGTAAACTCCAGGTAAAACCAATGCCATCCACCACCACCCCCATCCACCAATACCATCCCCTACCACCACCATCCACCAATACCATCCACTACCACCACCACCCCCATCCACCAATACCATCCACCAATACCATCCACCACCACCACCATCCACCAATTTCCATCCACCATCACCACCATCCACCATCACCACCATCCACCACCATCAAACCCCCATCCACCACCACCACCATCACCACCATCCACCAATACCCTTCACCAATACAACCATCCACCACCAATACCATCCACCATGAAACCACCACCATCCACCAATACCATCCACCAATACCATCCACCACCACCATCCACCATCACCACCCTGGAAGCTTATTTCACAGCCGCAACTTAATAAACAAACACCAAACACAATGAATTAATAATAAAATGTTTTGATGAGCATGCAGGTTAGTGTTCACTCAAGCATAAACAAAGCCAACTGGCTCATGGGCACCTGTGCAGGGATACGGGTAGGCGGACAGGCCTGGCATGTGGTTCGAAAAACGGGGTAAGTTCGATACTCGGGACAAAATTGGTTAAAAAAAAAAAGTTCGAAACTTGAAGCATTCGATAGTTGATGCATTCGAAACTCAGGGGTTTCCCCTCTAATGTAATAAGAGCTGATTTCCTCTATTCTGTTTAATATATGAAAAAGTACACTACTGTATAAACATTTAAAAAATATGCTAAAATGTTAGAAATGGTGAAAAGATGACATTAAAAGAAAATCAAAGATGGCCGACACAAACCCACCACCATTACAGTATGCTCCTTGCTTAGTGACAAATTCGTTTACCAACATGGTCTTAGGAAAGAACCCCATCATTAAGTGAGGAGAGCCTGGATATATAGTGGCAGGAGTCAGGTGAAAAATTTACATGGGTTAGCACTAGTAATGGTAGCAGTAATATTGGTAGTATGTTTGGGGAGACGGGTTGGGTTTGGAGAAGGACCTGTCGACATCATATTACAGTGGTCTCCAGAATGGGTAGTATCCTGTTGATTAGCAATTTGAAGATAGTATAACTGCCAGACTTTTGATGGATAATTTTTACTGACCACAATTAGGGCAGCTCTATGCACTCTTGCCATCTTAAATCATCTTCCTTAATACTAGTCTAGCCTCATTGAATTTCATGAGGTTTTTCCAACAAACATCCTAACTGCGGTCAGTGACACTATGCATCAAAAGTTCAGCAGCTACACTATCTCCAAATTGCTAATTAACAGGATATTACCCATTCTGGAGACCGCTGTAACATGATGTCAACAGGTCCTTCTCCAACCCCAACCTATCTCACCAAAAAATTACTACTACTACTACTACCACCAACACTACCACTACTACTAGTGCTACCCACATGACATTTCACTTGACTCCTGGCCACAATATATAAGCCCTCCCACTTAGCAACGGACATACTGTTTCCGACTACTCAGATTACACGGGCCTCTGACAAGTATGCATACCTAAATAATGTATATTAGAGCTGATTTTCCTCTATTCCTGTTTAATACAATATACAGTACACTACTGTACAGTGGAACCTGTACTTTCGAGTTTAATCCATTCCGTGACCCTTGCTCGCAACTGGATTTGCTCGTTTGCAGTAAATTTTCCTCATTTAAATGCAATTACAGTGGACCCTCAGTTAACGACGCCAACGAATAGCGATAAAATCAGATACCAATACATTTTGCATCAAAATATTGGCTCGGCTAATGATAAAAAACTCAGTTAAGGACATTCGTCCAAAACGTGTCCGTGTGGCCTGAACCGCCCGGGCCACCCAGCCACTCCAGTGTGGCCAGTGTGCCATTGTTTACAAGCCAGTGTGGACGATTCCACGTGTACATACGATGCATTTTGTATTATTCCATTCTTTTTAGTGCTTGTAACTGCTAAATAAGCCACCATGAGCCCAAAGAAAGCTTCTAGTGCCAGCCAGCCCTTTGGTAAAGAGCTGAGAGACAGGGAGGAGAATGTGCCTTTTTCAGTGATTCTACAATATGTATGATACTAAAGCAGCAGGAGTCTGTACAGGCTATAGCGCCAGCCACCAATAAAGTGTAGCATTAACTGTAGCAATTAAGTTAAGCGATTAATTGATAGAAAAAGGATAGCACGAACCTAACTCCTCCAATGCTGTTGGAGTTATGTGGGGCAACTGACAACACTGCCATCTCCACCGCCTCTGCTGCCGCCTCCACCACCATGTACAGCTTATGCTCTCAGTGGCCCTTATACACCCAACAACAACAAAGCAACACTCGTGACATACTTAATGATGTATTGTATTCATTCTAGAGTATATGTCATGTTTCTATGTTATTAATATTGTTTATTATGTCATATTAGATGAATTGATCTAGATAAATAAGCCTTAAAGCTAATATTAGTGTCATATTGAAGGACTATCTTGTGTCTCCCAACACAATTCCTAACATACGCCAGAAACAGACCTCTCTGGAAAACATTTTTTGAGCAACAGGGGTCCAGTGGTTCTCAAGCTGGTCCTAGTGGCATTAAAAAACAGAGGAGGGAAGTAACCCAGGATAAGGACTTGGTACCTGAAGTCTTTATGGAGTGGGATCCCCTTTTCAAACAACTGTAAACTTGTAAAGTAAAAGGACACAAGTGCAACTAATGTGACATTTTATTGTGGCAACGTTTCGCTCTCCAGGAGCTTTATCAAGCCATTAAATGTCACATTAGTTGCACTTGTGTCCTTTTACTTTACATATTGTTGGTAATTCTACCAACTTTATTACAAACTGTAAACTTCTCCATCCTCTCCCCTCCTCCTGTCTTCCATGCATCACCATGTCTTCAATAAAGGTAAGTGTGATGTTATTATTGTTTTATTCTTCATTTATCATTTTTCTGTGTAGGGAAATGTATATCTCACGTAAAAAAAATTATTTTGTTTAATACTTTTGGGTGTCTGGAATGGATTAATTGGCTATCCATTATTTCTATGGGGAAAATTAATTCGGATAACGATAAAATTGGTTAAGGAAAAGCTCTCTGGAATGGATTAATATGTTAACTGAGGGCCCACCGTAATCCGTTCCAGTGGAATTCTGCACTTCAATAATTTCCCTAATATCAACTCTGCGGCTTACTTATCTATCACAATTCATCTAATAAGAACAGAAGAACATAAAAAAAGGAGGAACACCGCAGAAGGTCTACTGGCCCATACAAGGAGGCCCCATGGCATAAAAAACCCAATATAAATAACATAGAAACCTAATATATACTCTAGAATGAATAAAATATGTCATTCATGTAGTGCTACGTCGGCAGATGAGATTGGTCTGGAGACCGGATAAAATACTTCTTAAATAATTTCGCTAAATATCATCTATATGGCTTATTTATCTATCACAATTCATCTAATATGACATAATAAACAATATAAATAACACCAGAAACCTGATATATACTCTAGAAGAATAAAATATGTCATTATGTAACAGGTGGAGGTGGCCACAACCACTCCTTGTTTGTTGTGGTAAACACTGCCATCTAGTGACGGCCTTTTGAAGCCGTCTATCATTATAATTATTATTATACAGGAAGGGCCCGCTTTACGGCGTTTAACTTTACGGCGTTCCGCTAATACGGTCATTTCAAATTATGACCAAAACTCGCTAAAAAGGGCCCCCCCCACCTGACTTTCTAATACGGTCACCGCGCCCCACCTTGTTTGTTACATTCTTCGTGAGCTCAGTAAGCACTAAGTCTCTCCATTTTGTCTGGAAACTCCAAAATTCAAATTTTTTTAAAATTTAAATTTTATATATACTCTGATAATTTATACTTATGTATACCTGTACTTAAAAAAAATTTACATACTATGCTGGCATGCAGGTACACATTAAAATCAGTAAGAGTGTCTTATGTCTCCAGACGTCATATTAGTAAAAGATAATAACAATCATCGTCCATTTAAATGTCGTATATTACGTTTAAATACACATTTTCATTAATCCATCTATGATATTTTTTCAAATTATATAATAAACACGATACATAACATAAAAAGATGATAAATACACCCTACAATAGAATAAATAAACATAATATGAGATTTGGTAGCCAGGTAACTTGTACAAGTGATGCCAAGAATAACTTTTTCTCTAATCTAACATAAGAGAAAATGTGTTACTGGGGGGTAACTGTAAAAAATTATTCCTTTCGTATTATGTAAGTAAGTTTATTCAGGTATACACAAATACAGTTACATAGATTATCATACATAACAACATATGTGTAGAGAAAACCCAGGATAACCCAAAAAAGTCAGAGTGACTTATTTGCATTGCCTTCACTCAGAGCATCATTTCTTCTCAAAATGATGTTACATGAGAATGGGTGTTCTTCTTTATTAATTCTACCGTATCAATGTAGACAAACCCGTACACAATGTAACTTGTACACAAACCAGACGTGTACACTTTGTTTTTTACAAAACTTACCTTGCCTGGTTTTGTTTACATAACTCTGCGCCTGTCCTCTCTCATGCACTCATTCTTTCTCTCTCTCATTTATTCGTTTTATCTCATTTACTTACTCCTGACCTACATTAAGACTACAAATATTTTAAGGTAAGTAATGAGTGAACTGTATATACATTTTATCGCTCTGGGTGCTTAAATATCAAGAATATATGTGGGGT
Source organism: Cherax quadricarinatus (assembly GCF_026875155.1). Lineage (NCBI taxonomy): Eukaryota > Metazoa > Arthropoda > Malacostraca > Decapoda > Parastacidae > Cherax > Cherax quadricarinatus. Next base: position 1,004 of record NW_026468189.1, on the reverse strand, counting down.
GGGTTGGCCTGGTATGGTAGCCCGGCTGACTACCATACATACCACACTTGATTTTTTACATAAATACTACTCACTTCCCTATATTTTAAGGTAAGTAATGAGTGAAACTGTATATACATTTTAATTCGCTCGGGATGCTTAAATATTCATAGAATTCTATGTGTGGGTGGGGTGGCCTGGTATGGTAGCCTGGCTGACTACCATACATAACCACACTTGGTTTCTTACAATAAATACTACTTGTCTCACCCTAGATTAAGACTATAAATATTTTAAGGTAAGTAATGATGCACTATGTGTGTATTGTACTTTTTTATTGTTTTTTGATGCCGGTTCTATTGCTAACTTAATATATGTTAGTGGTAAACTTGTTATCTAGTGTTTGTATGCATTTGTAAGTGGGAAAAAAAGGTGTTTCGCTTTACGGCGGTAGCCGGAACCTAACCAGTCGTATAAGTGGGGCTTCCTGTATACAGTGGACCCCCAGTTAATGCCTGCATCGGATAGCACCAAAATCGAATAACGCCTCGCTTTGGCATGAAAAAATTGGCTTGGATAACACCTAAAAAATCGGTTAGGAGCTTTTGTCCCGAACGGTTTCCCCCTCGGGGCCCTGAGCGGGGCCCCGGGCCCGTCACCCCATCTACCAGCCAGTGTGCCATTGTTTACAAGCCACTGAGGACGGTTTTCCCCGGTACATGCGATATTTTGTATTATTCCCTTGTTTTCAGTGCTTGTACTGCTAAATAAGCCACCCTGGGCCCAAAGAAGCTTCTAGTGCCAACCCTGTGGTATAAAGGGTGAGGTGTACTATCGAATTGAAAATAGAAAAATACGAGAAATGGAGTGCGTATCTCGGAGTTGGAAAAGTTATACATACATCAAACCCCATTCAACCATCACTACTATCTTCCCCAACAAAAAGGCAATCAAGGAAGCTGTTGTTGCAAAAGGAGCAAGTGGATTACAAAACAGAGATGCAATTCTCAAAGATTGGAGAACTG
>NW_026468188.1:5000-11578 GCF_026875155.1 Cherax quadricarinatus | reverse complement strand
AGGGAAAATTTTTTTTGGGGGCCCCCCTTTTAATTTGTTTGTATTAACTGATGAAGCCACTGTGTGGCGAAACGTTTCCTCAGAAAAGTTCCCATACTTTCATGTCTCAATTCTTCAACTTGTCGGTTTTCAAAAAACCATCAATTGGATGATGTCGTTCACACATTCATCACCATAAAATCACATCATCATCAAACACATCATCAATCAATTATGGGACTTTCTTATACTCCCCATCTAAATTAGACACATGTGCAACTCTTGGGTATCTTATTGAGGAAACGTTTCGCTACACAGTGGTTTTCCCATCAGTCCATGTAAAGGAGAATTGTGAAGAACAGGAGGAGAATGAGATAATCAGTCCCTCAACCTTGAGTCGATGTGGTCAGTCCATCAATCTTGAATAGAATACAGCATATGAGCGAAAAGTGGCTTTATACTGTAGGCCAAAGGAGAGGTCAGCAGTCGTAGGTGGTGTCACATTTGTCCATGTGGAAGCAGGTCGTTTATCAACGTCTCGGTTCTCTGAACCATTCATCTACATTCCTGTCAGATACTGCAACTTCTTGAGATCTTAATACTTGGGAATTCTTTCCTAACCCTTGGGCACGACCTACTTCCACATGGACAAATGTGACACCACCTACGACTGCTGCACCTCTCCTGCCTACAGTATATAAGCCACCTTTCCGCTCATATGCTGTATTCTATTCAAATTGAATGGACTGACCACATCGACTCAAGGTTGAGGGACTGATTACCTCATTCTCCGCCTGTTCTTCACAATTCTCCTTTAATGGACTGTGAAGCCACTGTGTGGCAAAAAGTTTCCTAAAGAAGTACCCAAAATTGCACATGTGTCTAATTTATCACATGTCGGTTCTCTGAACCATTTCATCTACAACACCATCTAAAACCCTTTTTAGATATTTTTTATATTCAAGGCTTATCATTTTATCATTGTATCTGAGGATGCATTAAGAATTTTAACTTAATTTCAACTACCTATTCTTTCGGTCTGGGAGAGTTTAGACAGGTTACAATACCAACACTATGGTCAGTTTGGAGAGTGAGTTTTGGACAAGGTTACAATACCAACACTTGGTCAGTCTGGATAGTTTAGAACAAGGTTACAAATACCACACTATGGTCAGTCTGGAGAGGTTTAGACAAGGTTCCAATACCAACACTAGGGTCAGTATGGAGAGTTTAGGACAGGTTACAATACCAACACTATGGTCGTCTGAGAGTTTAGACAAGGTACAATACAACACTATGGTCAGTCTGGAGAGTTTTAGCAAGGTTACAATACCAACACTATGGTCAGTTGGAGGAGTTTAGACAGGTTACAATACCAACATATTGGTCAGTCTGGATAGTTTAGACAAGTTACTAATACCAACACTATGGTCACGCTATGTTCAAAGATATTAAAGATCATGAGTTTGCTTATTTTTAATTTTTTTGATGTATGCAGAACATGTCTGGGCATGTTTATTTTGTCGCCATCCTCGCACGGGATTAATAACATAAACTTGTCTTTGTGTATTTTCACCCTCATCTGGGTTGATTTGGTTGAGATAATTCCTGCAAGAAAGATAGAGGATCGCTAATTGTAAAAAAAAAAAAAAAAAACAAAACAAAAATAGTCTGAGATCTTCATCAAAACGTACAGAAATTTTTGTTATAAATCCCATTTTTTAAAATTTTAATTTATGTTTATTTTAATCAGAGCCAAAAGGGAATAGCTAGTTAAAACAGCAGAAAGGAATTGAAGAGAGTTGTAGTGTGGTGGACCTGATGTGGTGTGTTGTATGGCTGGTGAGAGTGTAGTTTGGGACCTGGTGAAGTGTTGTAGTGGGGGACCTAGTGAGTGTGTAGTGTGGGACCTCGGTGAGTGTATGTAGTGTGGACCTGTTGAGTGTGTAGGTGTGGACCTGGTTGAGTGTGTAGTATGGACCTGGTATGTGCTGTAGTATTGACCTGGTGAGAGTGTAGTGTGGACCTGGTGGAGGAGTGTAGTGTGGAACCTGGTGAGTGTGTAGTATGGACCTGGTGAGAGTTGTAGTGTGGACCTGGTGAGTGTGTAGTGCGGACCTAGTGAGGGTGTAGTGTGGACCTGGTGAGAGTGGTAGTGTGGACCTTGGTGGGAGTGTCAATTTGGACCTGGTTGAGTAGTCTGGACTGGTGAGAGTGTTAGTGTGGACCTGGTCTGGTGAGAGCGTAATGTGGACCTGGTGATTGAGTGTAGATTGAACTGGTGAGAGTGTAGTCTGGACTTGGTGAGGAGTGTAGTGTTGGACCTGCGTGGAGAGTGTTGTAGTGTGGACCTGGTGAGTGTAGTGTGGACCTGGTGAGAGTGTAATGTGGACCCTGGTGACAGTGTACACTGGAACTGGTGAAAGTGTTAGTCCTGGACCTGGTGAGAGTGTAGTGTGGACTGGTGAGAGTTGTAGTGAGCACCTGGTTGAGGAGTGTAGTGTGGACCTGGTAAGGATGTAGTTTGGACCTGGTGAGTGTAGTGTGGACCTAGGAGAATGTTAGTGAGGCCCCTGGTGGGTGTAGTTTGGACCTGGTGAGTGTTAGTGTGGACTCGTGGAGTGTAGTGTGGGAGCTGGTGAGTGTAGTGTGGACCTGGCGGGAGTGTAGTGTGGACCTGGTTAGAGAGTAGTCTAGACCTGGTGAAAGTGCAGCCTGAACCTGGTGAGAGATGTAGTGTGGACCTGGTGTGAGAGAGAGTGCATTGGACCAGGTGAGCGTGTAGTATGGACCTGGTGAGAGTCTAAGTGTGACTCGTGAGAGTGTAGTTGGACTGGTTGAGAGTGTTAGTGTATAGGACCTGAGGAGACAGTGTCAGTGTGGACCTGGAAGAGTGTAGTGTTGGAAACCTGGTGAGATTGTACTCTGAGACCTGGTGAGAGTGTAGTCTGGACCATGGTGAGAGTGAAGTCGGACCAGGTGTGTGTAGTCTGGATCTGGTGAAGACGTAGTGTGGACATGGTGAGGTGTAGTCTGGGCTGGTGAGTGTTGTCTGGACCTGGTGAGGAGTGTAGTGTTCGGACCTGGTGTGAGTGTAGTTGGACTGGTGCTATTGTTAGTAAGGGCCTGGTGATCGTGTAGTAAGGACCTGGTGAGAGGTGTAAGTTCGGACCTGGTAAAGAGTGTAGTGTGGACTGTGAGTGTGCTGGACATGGCTACGGGACGGGCTGGAGTTTTGAGACTCTATGACCGCGGGTTCAATCCCGGCCGGGGGTATGGTCTGGTGAGAGTGTAGTCTGGACCTGGTGAGAGTGTAGTCTGGACCTGGTGAAGGTGTAGTGTGGACCTGGTGAGTGTGTAGTCTGGACCTGGTGAGAGTGTAGTGTGGACCTGGTGAGAGAGTAGTGTGGACCAGGTGATAGTGTAGTTTGTACCTGGTGAGAGTGCAGTGTGGACCTGGTGAGAGTGTAGTCTGGACCTGGTGAGAGTGCAGCGTGGACCTGGTGAGAGTGTAGTCTGGACCTGGTGAGAGTGTAGTGTGGACCTGGTGACGAGCAGTAGTGAGGACAGGTGATGTGTAGTTTGTACTGGTGAGAGTTGCAGTGTGTACTGGTGAGAGTGTAGTCTGGACCTGGTGAGAGTGTAGTCTGAACCTGGTGAGAGAGTAGTCTGGACCAGGTGATAGTGTAGTCTGGACAGGTGAGTGATGCAGTGTGGACTGGTGAGAGTGTAGTGTGGACCTAGTTGGTGTGTTTGGACCTGGTGAGAGTGTATTGGTCGACCTGGTGAGTGTGTAGTCTGGACCTGGTGATCCGAACTTGCTCTCTGAAAAGGTCGAACTTCCTTAAAAAATGTGACTTTTCAAAAAAAAAAATTACATAATGATAATTTGATTATTTTGTTGACAGAATGATAGAGATTTTTACTTTATTGGATCACAATTAACTTAGAAATCCTCACTTAACCAAACTTAAACTAACGTATTTTTTTAGCTAGTTTTACTATACGTAACAAAGGTAAATTAAAATGTACTTAATATTGCTTAAAATAATAATATATATATTATATATATTATATTATATATATATATATATATATATATATATATATTATATATATATATATATTAATATATATATATATATATATATTTATTTTTCATTATTGGTCAGATTGATTTTCGCAAATTTATGGTAAAAAAAATTTTCATTATGCTTATTCGGCAGAGGCATAATTGCCGGACTTGGCCAAAACTCACCTGTTTCGGCTTATTCGTCCACAATCTGAAAATTTTGATAATAGCCAGTACATCAACGGAATTACATATACTATGTCCTTATAATAGTCTGGAATTAAATAATTTGTTAATTTTCACCTAAAAAACTCTCAAGAAAGTTGCTTCTTGAATCTACAGCAAATTTACGTCTCGAAGTCCATATGTGCTGTATTACTCTCAAGGGTATTAGCCCTTTCTTTTGAAAGAGCCCTATATTACGCAGTAGAGGATGGCTCTATTCGACGTATATCTCTTGCCCTTATTGCATGGGATTCTCCTTCGAAGCGCTCCCTCTGAGAAAACAGAGCAAGAGAAATGATGTGGATTGTACGATCCCTTCAGCCACAGAGTATTAACCATAGCACAAAATTCATTTTATTCTTAATTATAGCGGCAGGTAGAACTGCAATCTTCCAGGAACTTTGATTGAATGTAACACGAGAAAATTTTATGAGTAGTTTTATTTTCACCATGTGCACCTTGTTAATAGCTTATTTTATACTTACAACATTTGTAACAACACTTCATTAAGATTTTAGTTTCAGAGTCATTGTTTCAATTATAGTGTAAAAATATATTAGTGTATATATTATTGATTATTATCATAATAAATAATTTAATACAAAATGACGAATAATTATTTTTTTTAATTTTTCTGTTCAAGTTATTGAGATTGAAATTGTGATTAAAACTCCAGAAAGAGTAATTGAAAATTGTAATTAACTTTTGAATCACGTAAATAAATTACTCCAGTGGTACAGGGAAATATTTAATCTGAACTAACCACTCTATATGGTGAGCATAAAGTAATTCCGTAAATTTAGTATTACTGTTATTGACAGATTTCCATGCATTTTATTTACAATAATATTTGGTTATTCGTGTTATTGGAATATCTTGTGATTTTATATATATATATATTTATATATATATATATATATATATAAATATTTATATAGATATATATATATTATATATATTATATAATATATTTATGTAAAATAGATAATATATTATATATATATATATTATATATATGTATATATATATATATATATAATAAATATATATGTATATATATTATATATGTATATATATATTATATTTTATATATATATATATATATATATATATATATATTATATATATATATTAATAATATATATATATATACAGGTACGTCTTGCTACTTCTACTTACACTTAGGTCACACTACACATACATGTACACGTTTATTTATACACACTCATCTGAGTTTTCTTTGATTTATCTTAATAGTTCTTGTCTTATTACTTTTCCTTTTATATCCATGGGAAGTGAATAAGAATCTTTCCTCCGTAAGCCATGCGTGTTGTAAAAGTCAACTAAAATGCCGGGAACAATGGGCTAGTAACCCCTTTTCCTGTAAAGATTACTAAAAAGAATAAGAAGAAGAAAATTGTCAAAGTGGGAAGTCTGAATGTGCGTGGATGTTGTGCAAATGATAAGAAAGAGATGATTGTGGATGTTATGAATGAGAAGAAACTGGATGTCCTGGCTTTAAAGTGAAACAAAGCTGAAGGGGGTGGGAGAGTTTCAATGGAGAGGAATAAAGGGGATTAGGTCGGGGGTTTCAAATAGAGTTAGAGCTAAAAAAGGAGTAGCAATAATGTTAAAGGATAAGCATGGCGGGAAAAAGAGGGATACAAATGCATAAATTCAAGGATTAGTGGGTAAAAAAAGTTTGGTTTGGGGAAAAGTGGGTTATAGTAAGCGTGTTGCACCGGGAGAAGAGAGAAGTGAGAGGAGAGAAAGATTCGGGGAAATGTTCAGTGAATGCGTGGGGTTTTGAACAAGGTGAGAGTAAAGGTGGGGGGGGATTTCAATGTAAAGTGGGTAAAAATGTTATGGGGGGAGTAGTAGGTAAAATTTTGGGGGGCCAGGGTAAATGTAAATGGGGGGGCCTTTAAAGGCTAGTGAGAAAAAATTTGGTAAAAGTAATCATTTTTATGAAAAAGAGGGTAAATAAATTCAAGGTAGGTGTGCACAAAAGAAACGTTTTTTAGATTAAAATATGAAAGAGGGGGAAAGGACCTAGGGGTTGGGGGAGAGCATGTTAGTCCCTTTATATAAAGGGAAAAGGGAAAAAAAAGAGATTGTAAAAATTATGAGGAATAAGTTTACTGAGTATACCCGGAAAAATATACGGGGAAGTTATAATTGAAAAAATTAGAGGGAAACGAATGTAGAATTGCGGATGAAAAAAGGGGTTCAGAGTGGGGGGGGATGTGTAGATCAAGTGTTTAAAAGAAGCATTATGGAAAAATATTTAGAAAAGGTAGGG
>NW_026468187.1:0-13321 GCF_026875155.1 Cherax quadricarinatus | reverse complement strand
CAAAAATGAATCAGTCTTAAGATTTTCTGAACTCAGTTAAAGAGGAAAATCACTTTTCTATATGCTTTTGTAAAAATTATTCTTGCAGTTCACACTACTCCAGAAACATTGGAATCTTGTAAAATATAGATCAAATAAGTGATGCTGCAGAGATCTGGTATTGGTAAATAAAAAGAAATTTGTTCAGCTTTTGTAATGCAGAAAATTTTTGCGTCGGCGAATTTGATTATCGAAATTATGCAACACAAATTTATTGGAAAAACAGTTTTTTTTTTAAGCAAGTTAGCAAGAGTTTGGGAATAGACATTATCAACGCAGACTGAATTATGTGCCTTTAAACCTGTCTATATAATTTACAAGAAATCATTAATAAAATCATGTGTATTTTCGAATTCAGTGCCATAATTAAGTTAAATCTCTCTAGAGTTATGTTCACCAAGTTGTTACTGTTTTTTTTTTCGTCAAAGGTAACATTAATAGTTTTATTTTCTTTGAACACTATTTTTTATTTCTAAAATTTATATAAGTCTGTCGTATCTGGTTTGCTTTGTAACTTGGTGCCTCTGATGCTGGCTGTGTTTGTCTCACCGGCTGCTTGTTGTCCTATCTTGTCTTGTTTCTTAGTAACATGTCAGCAATGCTTAGAGTTTTTATATATAGACTTTTCTTAGTATCCTCGTAGTGGCTTCTCTCTTGTACGAATGATTTTTACTGCTAATATTGTGTGTAATTTTTATTTTCTAGTGACCGTCCACTACTGTCAGCGGTATTGTAATTGTATTACTCTTCCCTTTTCTCAAGTGTTTTGTCACCAGTCACTTATGTCCTACCTTGTGCTTCAGTCCTTTCTTGATCTACCATCCTCTCACTCCCTTGTCTTCCTGATGGTGGGTTTTCTCCCTGGCAGTGGATGAGCCTTACGAGATCTGCCCCTATGCCACCTTCAGCTTCCCACCCGATAGTGGTATCGGCGGCGTGCTCGACTACACTCTACAGTTTCAGACGTTTGGCCACCAAGACTGTTACGAAGGCCAGTCACAACCACCATGGTCTTCCTCCTTCATGGGTGGGAAAAGGCGTGAGGGTGGTGGTGGTGGTAGTGGTGGTGGTGGTGCTGGTGGTGGGGTGGTAGGCGCTGGACCCACTGCCGGTAAGCGTCTTATTTAGCCCATTTTCCTATGGCCCAACTCATTCCTATAATCAAATATGGCCCCAATAATCCTCCTCCTCCTTTCTTGCCACTCAATATTCTTATGAAATACATCATTCCAGCATTTATTATATGAATTTTGTTGACTTTAGCATTGCAATTAGTTATCATTGCTGGAATGGCCATCTAATATTTTTATAATTATTTTATAAAGTAGAATTGTATAATGTTTAGGGCAAAGGAATGGCTTATATGCATGGTCAGTGTTATTGGTGTTGCCTGACTTTAAGTGTAGATTTTATCTAAACACTTCTCCTCATTTATTTTCCGAATACGTTTTCATGATAATGTACGTCTCTCCTGCAGAGATCGCATGTATCTCGAGCCAACAAACTCTTCCAATCTCTTCGGTGGGTCTCCGTGGACGGACGTGTAAGCGAGGAAAAGCTGGCGAGGAAGGGCAGGGTTCAGACAGCGAGCAGGACAACAGCGGCAGCCCTGGCCACACCCCGGGCCCACGGCCTCCCGACACCTAAAAGGTCCCAGTGGGCTAAATAATGACCCTTTAAAATTTGGCATTTTTTTTAAGGTTTTGATGCATTTATTTTAAAAATTTTCCCGGGGTCATTCGCCGGTTTTTTCCCCGGGCCCCGGGCCCTTTTTCCCAAGGGGTCCCCCGGGGCCTGGCTCCCGGTCGGGGGTTTTCCCTGAAAACCTTTTGTCCCCAAAGGGAAAAGGAGTCAAGAACCCCCTCATCTTTGGGGAAAAAAACGGGCCCCCGGCCAAACCCATTCCCCGCCCCCCAGGGGGCCTCGTAGGGAAAAGCTAGGCCTCTTAAAAATAATTAACATTATTGATAGACATGAGGGTGTTGGGTTTAAAAAAACGGGGTCAACTTTTTTGAAGAATTTTATCAAAATTTAAAATTTTAAATGGGGAGTGCAGCGTAATTTTGGAGCATTGGAACCCAACAGGCCCAAAATTTTCGCCGATCAAAGAAAAAATTTACACTTATTGAAAAGGGGAAGTAAATCCAAAATTTTTTAAAATAAAGCTAAAATTTTAACACCTGATTGCCCACAACAAATTCGGGGCTTCCACCCCAGTTTGCCCCCACTCGATTAGCAGAATGACACCCCCTATTATGGCATCAGATTAGTTTTCCCATAAAAACCAACTACTTTTGGTTTTAAACCCGCCAAAGGTAAATTCCACTTTTGGACTTGACGACTTAAAGCCCTTTTACAAATTATGGAAAAAATCAATTAAATTTTACGGTTTCTTACACAAAATTGACCAACACCCCTACACACCTTAATTTTTTAAAAATCCTTTCTCATATTAATGTTAAGAAAAAATTAGAAAAAAACGATTTTAACACGAACCATTTTTTGATTAATTTAAATTTACAAAAAAACCTAAAATAAATGGGGAATTTTTTTTTACACAAAAACCCGCACAAAAAGGGAAAAGAAGTTTACGACGACTTGGCCAAATTTGGGACCATTTACAAAGTCCACAAAAAGAAGTGGAGCAGGACGGCTATATTGGGCGGGAAGAGGGGGGAAAGAAAGTAAGTTTTGTACAAGAAGGGTTAAATACCGACAAGATGAAATTAAATTTTTTTCGAAAAACACCCGGGCATCTCTATCGTAAACTTTTCGCCATCCAGCCACCACGGTTTCGAAACCCCCCACAACAAAGCTCCCAACCCCGGGCATATGTGTTTTAAATTTTTCATCATTTTGTATTAAAAGTATATTGGGAAGGGGTAGTGGTAGAAGTGGGGAATAAGGAACGAGCCAGTCAATAAAAAGGGAAGGGGTAGCCTGCAAGAGAGCGGGGCCCACAAAGTGGGGAAAAGGGAAGGGGTGAAATAAATGAAGAAGGAACAGAAAAAAAAGACAAAAAAGAAAAAACCCAAAAAAAAAAAGGGAAAGGGAAAGGGGGAAAGGGGAGAAAAAAAAGAAAAAAAAATGAAAAACGGTTAAGTCACGGGTGCTCTAATTTTGAGCTTTTTCCCCAATGAAAGGGGGAGGGAAGGCATCTACAGAACAAGCCGGGCAAAATTTCCCCATAAAAGGGAAAGTTTTAAATTAAGGGGATTCAACTAGAGGGCGACGGGTTCGTTTGGAAGTGGGGAAGACTTTTTTTACAGAAACCAGCCCAAAGGGAAGGGCTATGATCTGGGGACGTGACTAAAAGACTTTGTTAGTGCCCCAACCCCAAAACACAATTTTTTGGGCCCCCTAACCCTTCCCAAAAAGAAAACGCCCAGTTTCTCCAAGAAAATTGGAAACAAGGACAAGAAATGAGTAACAACCAAAAAATTCAGAAAGGGGGAGAGGGGTTTTAAAAAAATTTTAGGCAAAGTGTTAGCCTGGGGGAAAGGGGTAAGCTTGAGGCCCTAAGGGGGGAGAAATTGTTAGATTGAAAAGGGGAAAATTTTAAAACCAAATAGAAGTTCCCGGGAGTAGAGATTTGGAAGAAAAATTTACTTTTACACTAAAAAGGGCATTCTATAAAAAGGGGAAGGGTAGCCAAAGGGAAAACCGAATTATGAAGAGTGCAAATTTTCTGCTGGAAGGAACGGAATCAAGAGGGGAGGGCACGGGGGAAAAGGAGAAAGAACACTTTTCTTGACGGGGGAAAAGCAATATAGGAAAAGTAGTGAATGTACATGCCACGGTGCTTTGGGTTTTTCGGAAAAAACAAAAGGAAAAACCTGTATCTAAAGGGGGTGGACATGGACAAAAAGGGAAAAGGAAACAAGGAATTAAATTCCACATTCAGTTTTAAAAACTTAAGGGGAGGGGGCAAATTTTTAGGAGTTCAAAAAAAGGGTTTGGAAAAAGACGGACATGGGGCCACAGACAAAGTTTGTCATCCAAAAAGGGAAAAGAGCCAGAGTGAAGGTTGCACATCGGGGTGGGAAGAAAAACCATCCCCCGAAGTATTATTTTAAAGATTAGCAAGAAAATAAAGGAAAAGGAACCCAAACGAAAACCAAAGGGTTTTTGAGAATAATTTTCCCCCTTGGGAAGGGAAAAAAGGAATTTTGGAGTCCACACAGTGGCAGATTAGATCAAAAAAAGACTCATATATGGGAGATTAGAAACCCTTCATCCCCCTTCTCTCTGGGAAAAAAGGACATCATCAGGGGGACATTGGTGAAGGGGGAAACTAAAGCCAAGACTAACCCATCTTACGGGTTGGGAGAGGGGCGAACCCTTTAAAATGAGTCTTGATAGGAGGGAGGGGGGCCGGAGAAAAAGTACCAAAAAAGGGATTGGGGGTTTTTTTGGGCCAGCCAAGAAGCAAGAGAATAAAGAAAAGAACCTCTAAAGGATATGTTTGGGTCGAAGGGGTTTAACAGGTTTATAATTTTGGGTAAAGGGCCAAGAGCTGTTTGGGCTCCCTAAACGCTCACACCAGATTTGCACTCTTCACCGAGTGGGGGTTACGGGCCCTTTCGTTTTTCACCTTTCAGATTTTGGGGGGGGGGCTGCCTCCCCAAAGGGTTTGGAACCCCCCTCTGCACCCCCTTTTCCCTACCCGAATTTCTCCACCCTTACCCTGTACTTTTGGCCCGGCACGCCATACACCCAAAGGTTCCTCTCTTCTCCGTTCGGGGAAATCCCGGTTCTCCATCAATTTTCCAGCTCACCTCCAATTTCCCTGCTCCAGGGGGACTCCACAAGAAACTTTAAATTTAAAAGCCGGGCAAGAAACGTGGTCTACTTCACACGTACTTGCCTACCCAATTTAAACCCCTCCCCTTTTTGGCCTCCACACTAATTTCAAACCCCTTCAATGCCTTCCATTTCCCTTTTCCCCCTTACCACTCCTCCTCTACTGCCAACCCCTGCCTCAAACTCTGCAAACCTCCTACCCTAAGGCCAAACCCTGCCTCAAACCTCTTCCGAACCCAATTTTTTTTCTCATTTAACCAAAAAATACCCCAAATCTGATATGCCACAACTTTTCCGGAAATTTATTGTCCCCAGGATCACGGGACTCTCAGCTGAAAGTTTTTAAAACCAACTCGGCTTTAAACTACTTCTTGAAAACCTTTCTTACGAAACGTAAAAACCTGAACTGAGACCAAAAAAAAACTTCTCAAGCGGGCTTCACTATTTTTTGGACCCTAGCCACCGCCAAATGCACATTATCCGCGAAACACGTAACTATTCTCCCTGAGGCCCTATGACACAGACAAAGAAGATTTAAATTTCAAAAAAATTTAGTACTAAAACAAATCCTTTGACGAAATTTACAAACCCAAAAAACTGTACCATCCTCAAATACGCGGGTTTAAAAACCTCCTTCTGATCCCTCTCCCCTTTTAAATCAAGGAATCCTTCCCAAACATCCGCTTTTTCCCCCCAAACCCCCCTCTTCACCCCAAAACCCTTTCCCACCCCTTTCACACAATTTCTGAAATGCTAAAAATTTGGGCCACGACAAAATCTAAAGCACTTCCCACAAACCGCTCCAGAGGGTTACCAACTGGCCACTTCGAAAAAACTTCCCAACCCTCCCCCTTAAATGTTCTAACTGCGGGGGGTCCCCAAAAACCGCATTGAAAATTTCCCCTGCCCTACAAAAAGAAAATTCTCCACCCTCAACCAAGCCAACCTCCCTCTCCCCCCAAACCCCCTTCCCTGAAAACCCCCCCCCCCTCCCAAACATTCCTCCCCTACCCCCAATGCATGGGTTTTTACCCCACGCATTTGGGGTCACCCTCTTACTCTACAAAACTTCAAACACCAACCACAGGCTACAATCCCCTCTCCTTCCAAACCTAAACCAAACTAAACTACAAAACTAACTCCCCAACTCCCCCACTGCTGCCCCTCTGCAAGGGTAATCCTCAATTTAAACCAATCAACACCACATGCCCCTTTAAAACCTAATCGGGTCTGCAAAACAATTTTCCCCCTTTTAAATTTAATCCCCCCCTTCCTGCTTCTTTTCTAAAACCCCCTTCAACCCTCCCCTCCCCCCCTCTCATCCCAGCCCCCCACTTCCTACACCCACCACCCCAGCCTCCCCCCCCCCACCCCTCTTAAACTAATTTCCCACCCCTCCCCCCAAACACCCCTACTGCTCCCGGCACTCCCAACCCCTCCCCCAAACCTCCTTACCCACTTCCTCTTTCCCCAAACCCAAAGCTTCCCTTCCTCATCCTTACCTTAGCCCATTTTCCTCTCCCCTACCAATTTTCCCACTTACCCCTGCATCCCCTTTCGCCCACTCCCCCCAACAAAAAAAAAAATTTAAACCGGGCCCCCAACTCCTCCTCCAAAAAAAACCACTCAAACCAAAAAACCGCTCCAACTTCGACAGACAACAAAAAACAAAAAAAAAAATTTCCACCTTTTCCCCCCCTCCAGAAAGGGGCCGAAAACACCTAAAAACTCACTCCACTGATGGCACCACTATAAAGGGGTTTTAAATCCAACTCCCCCCCGACTTTAAATTTTTGCTTTTACAAAACCCTTTAAAAACTTTTAAGGTGTTCATTAAATTTGTACTTTCTTACTTTACAATTAACCCCCTCTGGGGAGCTCCTTGAACAGAGAGGTCAGATATGTTTTCCCTAAAGAAACCTGCCTCAAACCCCTAAACGTATCGCCATTATTTTTATACTGCACTAGGGCCCCCTATGACCCCCCTGAGGGTTTTTGCAAATTCTTGTCTTTTCCAAACATAAAACATGAATTTTCTCCCAACCCTTTTTTAATCCCAACAATGCCCTTGCAGTCAAATACCCACCCCACCAGGGCCCCTTTATCTTTCCACCACCTATGCTCGCCCAAACACTTTTCTCAACATACAAAAATATTTCCCTTAGTCTTCAACACCCCCAACATACCTACTACGAAAAGGGTGTCAAACACACCCCCCTTTCATCAAAACCATTAAAAACCCCAAACTTGGTCACCAATTACTAAAACTTCGCAAACCATAAACACCTAATTCACCTGGGGCCAGGCTTAAATTCCCTTCTACAAAAACAGGGCCAAAGAAAACCCAACATCAATTTTGGCAAACCGGGCCACTCTTTATTTTCCCAAAACTACATCTCCCCTGGGCCCCCCTTTCGGGTCCCGACACAACCCCTCACTTAAAACATCCCTCCAACCCATCCTCATTCCAACCCCCACCTTCCCCTTTTCCTACAAGAAAACGACTGGGATCTTCAAACAACCCTAGACAATATAAAAACCCCACCTATGACCAACAACAAAACCAACTCTGAAAAACGAAACTTTAACTGATCTCATCCAGGACACCATTTCAACAAGCAGCCAACATCCCCAAAACCAAAAAAAAACCCCACCACTCGTTATTCTTTTAAAAAAACCCCATCAGAAAAAGAAGACTAAATTTTTCTGCTACCCCCAAACCCCTTTCCCCTACAACACACATAAAATTTTAAAACAATCCCATTAAATCCACTTACCTTAGAAACAACATTTTTCACAGCCTAACCAAGACCACAAAATTTACTGGCACAAAATAATACAACCAAACAGAAAAAAACAGTATAAAAAAAACACTAAAAACCTTCTGGAACTTTTTCAAAAAAAAAAAAAGGGACAACCCCAAACCAAAAAATTCCCAAAAAATCACGCACACAACCAAACAACTCAACCCCAGGCGCTACCAAAAAACTTTAAACACATCGGGCAAAAATCTTCCACCCCACCCCCCCACCCTAACTTTTTTCAAAACATTCAGAACATAAACACTGGAACCTGCACACACACAAAAAAAACCCAGATACCCCATACTCTAGAAATCTCTTACCTCCTCCCAAGAAAATTGAAAACTCCTTTCACCAAACATCCCTTAAAACTCCCTCCCGACACCCCCTTTTCCCCCCGGGTCCTGGGGCCCCGGCCTAAAAAACCCTTTTATCCTAAAACCAAACCCTTTCCCGACTCTACATTTTCTGCCTACACAAAACCCCCTCAAAGCTTCCCTTGCCTAATAATTTCCCCTTCCCCCTTCAAAGCTGCTAAATGCTATACTCCTTCCTAAACCCAAAAAAAACCACTCCAAACCAGAAACAAAGGGGCCCAATCAGCCCCCTCGAAAATTTAAAGGGAAAAATCTTTGAAAAACTCAATTTAAACATTTTCCCTTTGCAATACCGGAAAAAAACATTGTCCACTTTCCCGATGGTCCCGTTTGGCTTTAAACAACCCGATCCCAAAAGGATGCCCTTAACATCATTCGCAACTACATCCACATAACACAAAACAAAAAACAGGGCAGCCCTGGTTGTAAAGGGCGTTTAAAAAATTTGACACTGTCCCGGGAGAAGGGGCCCAAATACAAACCTGCACTAACTTTTAAAACCCCCCTCTCACTACCGAAACTTTCCCCGCAACTTCCTAGACGGCCGAAACCCTTTGAAAAAAAAATTCCCCCAAAGGGTGTTAAATCTGACACTTCACACTAAATGCCCGGGGTACCCCCGGGACGTCCCTCCCCTACCCTCTACATTTTTTTTCACTAAAGACAAATTTCCAAAAACCAAAACCCAACTCCATCACACTACCTATGCAAAGACATTTTCACAACTTATCACTCATTTCCAATGTAGATACACTCACACAAAAAAATACAAAAAAGAGGGCGAAAGGATAGCCATCTGGGAACAAAAAAAGGGGGGATCCAAAAACCCAAGCACTAAATCCCGCATTAAAGTATTTTTTAAATACAGAAAAGTGATTCCCCCCTTACCTTCGACTCAGAACACGACCCCGCACTTACATCCCCTCAAAACAATCTGTCCAAAGTCCTTGGCGTTTTAACTTTACTACCTTCTTTTTTGTTTTTCCCTTGGGCACATTTTTCTCAAGGCATTCAAAAACTAAATAAGACCCTTGCGGGGCCCCAAAAAGCTGAAACCTGCCTCTCAACGCACCAAAATACACCCCTTTCAAATTCCCCAATACTCCTCTGATAAATTTCCCCCCTCTAAACCCCCTCCTTGCAAAAACAAAATTACTTAAACTGGGGCGGAAACCAAACAAGGCGCTGCGCTGGGCTTGAAGTCAGACTTCGCCACAAGCGGGGTCTCTCCCCTGCCCAAAATTAAAACATCCCCGCGCGGGAAACTGACTGGGAAAAAGCCATGACAACAGACCCAAAATTTAGACAAAAACATGACCTGGGCCTCCTCCCCTTTACGAAGACATTCGCAGCACCCCAAAACCCAAAACAAAACCCTTTTCCCCTCCGCAAAGATCCTGCTTTGTAACCCTATTTACAAATAACCTTGGGGTTCGCTGAAGGGACCTTCTATGACAGGTACCATTCTCTGACCCCCCTTTACCTTTTTTTGGGGTTTAAACATGGGTCCGGGTTTTTAAAAAACTCCCCCTCTAGCGCTAACGTCGAAATTTCCCCTTTCCCCCAAAGGGCCCCCCCACCGGAGTCCCCAAAAAGAAGAGGGTGAATTTCTCTTCCCCAATATCTGTCCCACATCGCCTTCTTTTCGGTTTTAAACCCTGGGTCAATTTTTACGACTAAGAACACTCCCTCCAGCACTATTCTTCGTCCCGTCCCTCTTCCCCCCCTCATTTCCCCTTGGGGGTCTTACCCGAACTTTCGTTTTGTTTTTTAAACGTTCGTTTTGTTTTCTTTCCGGGTTTGTGCACTTGAAATGGCTAAAAATCGCCCCCGAAACGGGCCCTCGAAAACTTCTCTCTTTTTTGTCGGGTTTTTTTTGTGCACGTTCCAGTCAAGGGATTGTGCCATTTTTCTGTTATTTTGGGAAATTTTTTTTGTTTTAAAGCGAGGCCACAGAAGAAGCTTTCTAAAAATTACTTTTTTTCAAACCCCATAAATCCTTTTAAACTGACACATATCCGCCCCAGAAAAAACTTAAAAAAAAAAAACGAATTTTTTTTTTTTAAAGCATCGGGCCCTTAAATATTGGGAAAAAGTTGAGAAAAAACATACTTCATTTCGTGCAAAAAAAATTCCCCCCGCACTTTTCACTAAAATACTGATTCCTTTAAAAAAAAAATTCCCAAAAACAGTAATTTTTCTGTTAATAAACACCCGTGAATTAGTGGGGGAAACCCATCTGGGAAAATTCGTTTTTCAAGTTTCGGGATGGTAACCAAAATTTTTTAAATTTTTTTATGTATTGATATGGATTGACAGCAACCTCAAATTTTCACGAAACTTCGCCTACTCATGTATGCCCGTGTTCCCCCTCAAACATCTTAAATTTTTCAAAAAAAATTCCAAATGGGATGCAGATGTTAAATTAAATCATATTCCAAATTTTCGTTCATCAGTTAAAACTCTGCTTAAAATAATAAAAAAACTTTTAGGATTTTTTTTTTAAAAAATTTTGCACTTCCCAAAATATATTTTTTTTTTTTTTTTTTAACACACGGCCCGGGCCCACCAAGGCAGGGGGGCCTGAAAAAAAAAAACTTTCCCTCATTCACTCCATCACTGTCTTGGCCCAAAGGGGGCTTTACACTACAGTTTTTAAAACTGCAACATTTAACCCCCCCCCTTCAAGTGCAGACACTGTACTTTCCCATCCTCCAGGGCCCCAAATCCCGGGCTTTCCGGTTTTCCCCGAATCCCTTCAAAATATTTCTTTTCTTTTCACTCCCCAACCAAACAAAGTCCAAATCCTAAAAACCATTTGTCCCCATTCACTCCTACAAAAACGCTCACGCATGCACACTGGGAAATCCAAGCCCCTCAAAAAAAAACCCCTTTTCCCCCCTCCCCCAAAACCCTTTTCCCAACCGACCCCTACCCCCACCTTCCCTCCACTACAGATTTATACACTCTCGAAGTCATTTTTTTTTGTTCCTTTCTCAAACTGCATGTCCGAACCACCTCAACAACCCCTCCCCACCCCTTTTTATAATAGTTTTTTGGGGTTCCCCCACCCTTTCTCCCAAAATTTTCCCAAACTTTCGAATTTTCCCGCATTATATTCCACAAAAAATTGCCCTCAACAACAAACTCAAATCCCCCACCTTCCCCCTCGTTTTTAACAACCCCCCTCACCATCTTCCATTTTTCCTCTTTCATCCCCGGGCAAAGTTTTTTTGTCTCCCCAGACCCCCAATGCACCCCCCCTTTTTCCCCCCTTTAATTCTTTGATTTAACCAATCCTTCATAGACCCATCTGGGTAAAAACACCTTTCCCAAATATCTGAATACATTCACCTCCCCATACTCTCCCACCTCCTATGTGATCCCAACTTTTGTCACTTAACTTTTTTTTATCCCACATCCCCCTTTCCTTTTCCCCTTTTACACTTTTAAAATTTTTTTCTTTTCCTACCCCCCCCTATTCAGCCACCAAAAACGTAAGTTTTTCAGAAATTTCCCCAAAAACACGTGTCATCAAACAAAGAGCTACTGTGAAAAACTCCCACTTTGTGTTTGATTCTTACCCTTTTTTCTCCAACCCCCCTTTCCAAAAAACCCCCGCATTCACCTTTTTCTTAAAAAACCCATTTAATAAATAAATTTTAACAGCCACGAAAGACACAAACCTTGTCAAAGGGCCCACTTTTAAACCGGGGAAAAATCTCCCCCTCTCGTACATATTCTAACCGACCTCACTACCCCGAAAAAAAACCCCCCTTTACTGGGGGTTTCAGTAATGACCTTCTAAAACCTACGCCGCAACATCCCGCCCCATAGCCCCCCCCCTTTCCCCCCTGTCCCTATCCTTTTCCAAATCCATAAAGCCACAAAAACCTCTTTTACCTTATCTAAAAACTATTTAAATTACTTTTTTAAATGGGAAACCTTGGTCTAAAACATCCCCTACCTTCCCCCCAAATACCTTGTTCATCTACATCCTTTTTCTCTTAAATCTTAAATTTTTTCATAATAACTATCATAAAAACTTTACCAAGTATACTCAACAGACTTATTCCCCTATAATTTTTGCACTCTCTTTTATCCCCTTTGCCTTTATACAAAAGAACTATGCATGCTCTCTGCCAATCCCTAGGTACCTTACCCTCTTCCATACATTTATTAAATAATAGTACCAACCACTCCAAAACTATATCCCCACCTGCTTTTAACATTTCTATCTTTATCCCATCAATCCCGGCTTCCTTACCCCCTTTCATTTTACCTACTGCCTCACGAACTTCCCCCACACTCACAACTGGCTCTTCCTCACTCCTACAAGATGTTATTCCTCCTTGCCCTATACACGAAATCACAGCTTTCCTATCTTCATCAACATTTAGCATTTCCTCAAAATATTCCCTCCATCTTCCCAATACCTCTAACTCTCCATTTAATAACTCTCCTCACCTATTTTTAACTGTCAAATCCATTTGTTCCCTAGGCTTCGTCAACTTATTAATCTCACTCCAATTTTTTTTATTTTCAACAAAATTTGTTGATAACATCTCACCCACTCTCTCATTTGCTCTCTTTTTACATTGCTTCACTACTCGCTTAACCTCTCTTATTCTTTCCATATACTCTTCCCTCCTTGAATCACTTCTACTTTGTAAAAACTTCTCATATGCTAACTTTTTCTCCCTTACTACTCTCTTTACATCATCATTCCACCAATCGCTCCTCTTCCCTCCCACACCACTTTCCTGTAACCACAAACTTCTGCTGAACACTCTAAACACTACATTCTTAAACCTTCCCCATCCATCTTGTACCCCATTGCCTATACTCTCGCTAGCCCATTTATCCTCCAGCAGTTGTTTACATCTTACCCTAACTGCCTCCTCTTTCAGTTTATACACCTTCACCTCTCTCACACTTGCTGCTTCTATTCTCCTTGTATCCCATCTACCTTTTACTCTCAGTGTAGCTACAACTAAAAAGTGATCTGATATATCTGTGGCCCCTCTATAAACATGTACATCCTGAAGTCTACTCAACAGTCTTATATCTATCAATCATAGACCAACAAACTACTGTCATTTCGCCCTACACCATATCTTGTATACTTATTTATCCTCTTTCTTGAAATACGTATTACTTATAACTAAACCACCTTTCTATGCAAAGTTCAAAGGCCCCCATTATCTTTTACATATATATATTATATATTAATATATATATATATATATATATATATATATATATATATATATATAATATTATATATATATATATATAGAT
>NW_026468186.1:0-13292 GCF_026875155.1 Cherax quadricarinatus | reverse complement strand
TGTAGCTTTAAAAATGGGTTTGGATAAATACATGGTAATGTGGGTGGGTGTGATTTAGACCTGATAGCTTGTGCTACCAGGTCGGTTGCCGTTTCCCCCCTTAAGTCAATGTGACCTGACTGACTGGGTTGGGTGCAGGGTTTAAACCCGGGTGGGGATTTGGGACTTGGACCTGCCTCGCAGGGGGCCAGTAGGCCTTCTGCAGTGTTCCATCGTTTTTTATTTCTTATGTAAACACAAAAACCCCGCCATGGGAGAGTGGAGCTTTCCAAGTTTTTTGGTCCGACTTGGCCCATTTACAAAGTAAAGGTTGTAATACCTATGAAATGGGGAAAATACTGAAAAATGAGGGAAAAGCGATTTTTTTTGGCCCTTGGGAAAGGGAAATTACCGATCTGTAAAAAATATTATTAGAGAATTTGGTGACATAAAAAATTAAATAAATTAAAATTTGAAATTATTTTATAAAACATACAGCTCAAATAATTTCTTTTTTGCACGATGTTTTTATAAATGTTGGGGAATTAATGCAAATACTGTTATTCTGAACGTTGCTTTCCCCATTTTGTCTTGCCAATTGTTGCGAGTTACTACTAAAAATATTGTGGCAGTGTTTACTGCAATTATGTTTTTCTTCCCACTTCTTTGAAACAGTACAGTACTTTGTACGGATGCTCTGAAATTTTGTAGAAATGGTTGAAACCTACCACATTTTTGAGAAACAGTAGTACCCCCACTCTGTTTTTCAAACCCCTAATTTCTAACAGTTGGTGCTGCCCCGTGTTGTATCTGTTGCTGCTGCGCCATTGCTGTAAAAAAATTTTCTCCTGCCCCTATGGTTGTGACAATTGCAGGTGTAAACCCATCTTGTAACAGTTGCTGTGCCATTTTGTTGAACAGTTGCTGCTGCCATTATTGTTGTAACAGTTACTGCTGCCATTATTGTTGGAACAGTTACTGCTGCCATTATTGTTGGAACAGTTGCAGCTGCCATTATTGTTGGAACAGTTTACTGCTGCCATTATTGTTGGAACAGTTACTGCTTCCATTATTTTTGGGAAACATTTTGCTGCTGCCATTATTGTTGGAACAGTTACTGCTGCCTTTTATTGTTGGAACAGTTACTGCTGCCATTATTGTTGGAAAACAGTTGCTGCTGCCATTATTGTTGGAACAGTTACGCTGCCATTATTTTTGGGAAAACAGTTACTGCTCCCAAATTATTGTTGGAACAGTTGCTGCAGCCGTATTATTGTAACATTTGCAGCTCCCGGGTTATTGCGTAATCATTGTTGCTGCCCATTTTGTTGTAAATTTCTTCTGCCACTATTGTTGTAACAGTTCCTGTTGCCCTCTTTTGTAATAATTTCTTGGGCCCACACTATTTGTGTAACAGTTGTAGCTGCCCCAATTTTTTGTAACTATTGCTGTTTGCCACTATTGTTTTAACAGTTGCTTTTGGGCGGGAATTGTTGTGTAGTTGCTGCTGCCAGAATTCTTGTAACAGTTGTTGATGCCAAAATTTGTTTTAACAGTTGCTGTTGGCAGAATTGTTGTGTCATTTTGCTGCTGCCAGATTCTTGTAACAGTTGTTGATGCCAGAATTGTTTTAGCAGTTGCTGTTATCACTGTTGTTGTAACATTTGCTGCTGCCAATATATTGTAACAGTTGCTGCTGCCACTGTTATTTCACTAATACAAATGCCGTAACAGTTTCAGGTACTTCTGTTGTAGCATTTATTTTTTCTACGACTGTCTTTACACCTACTGTTGAAACAGTTGGAGCTGCCACCATTTTTCATCAGGGCCTCCAAGAGATTTCCTGTAAGGCGGAAAAAGACTCGATATTGTTTATTTAGATTTTAGAAAGGGCTTTGATAGAGAAACCTCATCAGAGATGTTGAAGAAAATTGCCTGCTCATGGCATTGGGGAAATTACCCCCCCCCCAAAAAAAAAAAATAAAATTTGAAGAACTCGAAATACAACGTCTATGGCTGTGGGGCCCCTTCAGAGTTCAGAGCCGGGCCCGGACCAGTGTACGGGGCTGAACACTCTCCCTCAACCCCTCATACGCCCTCACTTCAATTTGACATGCTATTTTTGATGCAACAGATGCAGCTTCCACCGTTGTTCTAGCAGTTGCTTTTAACACAGTTGCTTTTACTACCAATACTGTTGAAATAGTTTACAACTTCCAGTATCTTTGTAACTGCTGCTGTTTCCACAACTGTTGCCATAACTGCTGTACCATTTACTGTTGCTTCCATCAGTTCTTTTGTGGCTACCAATACTGTGAATTATATCTTTCGCCGTTACTCCCACTGTTTGTCAAGGGTGATGCCACCACCCCTTGTTGATGCTGTCAGCAATGTTAGCACAATATTTGCTACACCACTTGCTGTTACCATTTTCTTTGCTGCTACAACCGCTGCTTCAATCTCTGTTGATTCCAACCGCTGCTTCAGTCCCTGTTGTTATTGAAACCATTGTTGGTCTACTACTATGTTATGCTACCACCACTGTTTATACCTCCCACAATGTTGCTCTACCCCATTTTAAAAACAAGAAAGATTTAAAATCACTGATAACGTTCTCACGTTGACTGATAGGAGGAGAAAGGGGTGACTTGAGAACAGTATGTTAATGAATCGAAAAGAATATGAAAAAATTAATAAGAAAGATTTCTTGAACCCATAATTATGGGGAGCAAGGAGACTACGATTTTGAAGCTGAGAAACGAAGCCGAAATGATCCTGGGCTACAAACCTTTACAAAGAGAGGAGTGATAAACTGCTGAAAGTTATAAAAGTGAGAGGAATTAATAAGTAAAACGCGTAACATCCCACGTGTGTAGTACTTAATCGAACTACAACTGACAGTCACACACACACACACACCACACACACACACACAACACACACACACACACACACACACACACACACACAACACACACACACACACAAGGTGAAGAGAGAGAGAACAGAGAACAATTACTCTCTCACGGCAAATAAGATAAATGTTTAATTAAGAAAAATGTAAAATAAAACGAGAAGGAAAACTAAATATGTGTTTTTTTCCAAAGTTAATATTTACACTATGATATATACACTAACACTCAAAGATACATACACTCACACTCAGAGATACATACACTCACACTCAGAGATACATACACCACACTCAGAGATAAAATACACTCACACTCAGAGATTCATTACTGTACACTCAGAGATACATACACTCACACTCAGAGATACATACACTCACACTCAGAGATACATACACTCACACTCAGAGATTCATACTGTCACACTCAGAGATACATACTGTCCCACCACGAGATACATACACTCACACTCAAGATTCATACTGTCACACTCAGAGATTCATACTGTCACACTCAGAGATTCATACTGTCACACTCAGAGATACATTACACTCACACTCAGAGTACATACACTCACACTCAGAGATTCATACTGTCACACTCAGGGGATACATACTGTCACACATAGAGATACATTTCTGTCACACTCAGAGATACATACACTCACACTCAGAGATTCATACTGTCCCCACTCAGAGATACATACACTCACACCCAGAGATACATACACTCACACTCAAGATACATACACTCACACTCAGGATTCATACTGTCACACTCAGAGATACATACACTCACACTCAGACATACATACACTCACACTCAGAGATTTCATACTGTCACACTCAGAGATACATACACTCACACTCAGAGATACATACACTCACACTCAGAGATCATACACTCACACTCAGAGATACATACACTCACACTCAGAGATACATACACTCACACTCAGAATACTACACTCACACTCAGGGGATACATACACTCGCACTCAGAGATAATACACTCACACTCAGAGATACATACACTCACACTCAGAGTACATACACTCACACTCAGAGATACATACACTCACACTCAGAGATACAAACACCACACTCAGAGATACATACACTCACACTCAGAGATACATACACTACACTCAGAGATACATACACTCACACTCGAGATACATACACTCGCACTCCCGAGATATATACACTCACACTCAGAGATACATACACTCACCAAATCAGAGATACATACACTCACACTCAGAGATACATTTCACTCACACTCAGAGATACATAACACTCACACTCAGAGATTCATACGTCACACTAGGAAAAACAACTCACACTCAGAGATACATAAAACTCACACTAACATATATACACTCAGAGATATGACTCACACTCGGAATACACTCAGAGAAAACTTCACACTCAGAGATACATACACTCACAAAAAATAAAATGCATCATGAACAAAGATACATGCACTAATACATATACGCACACTTTTGCAAACATATTTGCATACACACGCCTGCAGGTGTTTTACGCACGCGCAACCATAAACGTACTCACTGGGCACACACGTGCACACATATGTACGTCACTAATTTTTTTCACTAACACCCCTCGGATGTACCAAAAAAAACGTTAGAAAAAACAGTGAAATATCTTTTTTTTTCGTTAGGTTCAGAATAATTTTGAGAAATTGCGGCATACAGAAATTATCGCTTGTCTTATTCGGGAAGAAACGTTGCTATTTAAACCAAAAATTCAAGTCTTACCAATTCGGCACGACATATGTATACATATATTATATATATGTCGTGCCGAATATGCAAAACTGGTCAATTAGCAAGAACTCATTTAAATTAAGTCCTTTCTGAAAATTTTTCTTTATACGTTTAAAGATATATTTTGTTATTAATGTTAATGTAAAAATTTTTTATTTAAATTTTTCACCAAAAGAATCTTAGAAAACTTTCCTAACCTTATTATAAAAAAGAAAAATTTATTTTAGCCTAACCCAACTAAATATATTTTAGATTTGTTTACAATCATTTATACTAAACAAACACAGTGAAACATTTTTTTTTCGTTAGGTTCAGAATGATTTTTGGCGAAATTATTGCATACCAAATTTACACTTGTCCTATATGGCAAGATGAACGTTGCTATTTAAGCCAAGATGGGAAGTTCTGCCTATTTTGGCACGACATATATATAAAATATATAATATATATATATATATATATATATATATATTATATATATATATATATATATATATATTATATATATATAATATATTATATGTCGTGAAGAATAGGCAGAACTTGCGATCTTGGCTTAAATAGCAACGCTCATCTTACCATATAAGGACAAGCGAAAATTTGTGTATGCAATAATTTCGCCAAAATCATTCTGAACCTAACGAAAAAAAATATTTCACTGTGTTTGTTTAGTATTAAAATTTTTGTAAACAAATCTAAAATATATTTAGTTGGGTTAGGCAAAATAATTTTTTCTTGTTATAATAAGGTTAGGTAAGTTTTCTAAGATTCTTTTGGTGCAAAATTATAAAATTTTACATTAACATTAAAGAAAAAAATATATCTTTGAAACGTTTAAAAGAAAATTTTAAAATGACTTAATTTAAATGAGTTCTTGCTAATTGACCAGTTTTTACATAATTCGGGCACGACATATAATTATATAAAATATATATATATATATATATATATATATATATATATATATATATATATATATATATATTATATATATAATTTTATAAACGTATGACAGGAGGGATGGGGTAACAATGGGGCAGATGTTCCAAAGTATGGAAGTTGAAAGTATGAAGAGTTTTCACTAGGAAAATGGGGGTCAATTAGAGAATGTAGGAGAGGGGGAGATTATTCCCAGTTTAAGTAGGTCAGATAACGATGTGGATGTCACCGTGGTTTTTTCAATTTTTTTAGGTGGGGTTGTAAGGGGGTGAAAGTTGGGTGTTGCCAAGAGGGTGGGGGTTAAAAGGAAAGAATCTAACACAAAGTGGGAGTTGTCACATTGTTTTTTGCTGGTACATGTCTTTTTGGGGGATTCTAAGAGTAGTTTTCAGATGTTTTGGGGGTGGGTTTTTTAGGGGACTTAAAAAAAAAAAATTAAAAGTAATATAGAAAAGAGAAGGAAAGGGGAACAAAAAAAAAAGGTCCCCAAAAAATTGGTAAAGATTTTGGGGGGGAGAGTATGGAGGAGGGGAAAGTATTCAGATATTAGGATGGAAGTTCAGCAGATGGGTTATGAAGGATGAAGTGAATCGTGGAAATGACGAGGGAAAAAAAGTGAGTGGTGCAGTGAGGAGTCTCGGAAGACAAAGAAAGAAAGGAATGTTTGAGAGTATAGTTATACCAACGTTCTTACATGGGTGTGAATATGGATGGTGAATGTTGCAACAAAGAGAAGGTTGGATGCAGTGGAGATGTGTCTGAGTGCAATGTGTGGCGTGAATATAATGCAGAGAATTCGTAGTTTGGAAATTAGAAGGAGGTGTGGGATTACCAAAGCTATTATCCAGAGGGCTGAGGAGGGGTTGTTGAGGTGGTTCAGGCATGTAGAGAGAATGGAACAAAACAGAATGACTTCGGGAGTGTATAAATCTGTAGTGGAGGGAAGGTGGGGTAGGGATCGGCCTAGGAGGGGTTGGAAGGAGGGGGTAAAGGAGGTTTTGTGTGCGAGGGACTTGGACTTCCAGCAAGCATTCGTGAGTGTGTAAGATAGGAGCGAATGGAGACAAATAATTTTTAGGACTTCATGTGCTGTTGGAGTGTGAGCAAGGTAACATTTATGAAGGGATTCAGGGAAACCGGCAGACCGGATATATATATATATATATATATATATAAAATATATATATATATATATATATATATATATATATTATAATATAATTATAATATATTATATATATATATATATATATATATATATATATATATATAATATATATATATATATATATATATATATATATATATATATATATATATATATAATATATATTATATGCAGTAAGATCACAGTAAACAGGTGATATCCCAATAAACAAAACACCCACTGTGAAAAAAGTGAACTTCCAAGTGCTTTCGTGATTTCTCACATAATCAAGAACATGTAAGAATAACAGGTCAGCAGAAGGTTTATAAGGCTGAAATATCACCTCATATACGACCTTAGTCTCGACCCAGTGTGATGCGGGTGGGCGTGTCAGGATACATGTCAAGTGAAATTTATGAAGGATAAGTCATACATTGCTTAAATTCCTCACAAATTCTATTAATTATAAATGACTAATTTATATAACGTAACTTGAATCATTTATATTTCTTTTAAGCACAGACCTGCTTGAAACAAGTTTCTCGGCCTTTTGAAAACCAAATGGATGGTTAAAATCTCTCACATGAATAAACAGAGCATTAGACTCTTGTTCAGTTCCAATGCTAAACTTATGCTGTTCTTATCCTAGGTTAAGGCTTTTTCCAGTTTGACTGGGAATCTTGTAGACACAGCCATCAGCATATTTTAATCTTTTTTTTTTACTGTATATAGCCCAGGCTAATGATCCAAAATACCCAAAATATTTAATTGATAAATCCCTTAAAATAGCTAGAAATAGATTTTACAACAATAAAATAGGGCAAATGCTTATATTCAACCAAGAATATGTTGGCTCTACCTTACGGTGAAATCTTTGATATACTTTCTCTATTTAAAGGGGAAATTTTAAAAATAAAAGGGGGGGGTATTTAAAAATTTTGATTAAAAAAAAATCTAAAAATTTTTTCCCAAAAAAAATGTTGATGTTTTCTATAAAAAATTCCTTTTAAAAAAATGAAATCAATTTTATTACAGTCGAAGGGGAAAGAGTCTTAAAAAAGGTTTTTAACATTTTAAATATGACAAGGGGGGTGTTAATTTTATTTTTAAAAACTGTAGTGTAAAGCACCCTTCGGGGAAAGACAGTGAGGGAGTGAATGAGGGTTGAAAAGTTTTTTTTTTTCGGGCCCCCCTGCCGGGTAATCTCCCATGTAAAATAAAAAAATATATATATATATAAAAAATATATTTAAAAAATTATATATATATATATAATATATTTTATATATATATATATTTATATAAAATTTTATATATTATATATAACCCTTGGGTTTGGGGTTTAATACGGTGATGACGACGAGGTCAAAATAGAGGGTTACAATTAAAACGTTTAAATTTTGGGAACAAAAAGGGTGGGGGAGTATTTTCCCCAACATTAGAAATGACTTAGCTTACAACCCGCCCTTTGTTTTAAATAACAAAAAAACGGGAGATTTTTTGGGGTTTTAATGTGCTGCTTCCAAAGCCCCAAACCCCCTCTTAGTAGGAACTAGTTCCCGGGCCCTCCTCCCCGGGAACCAGTTCTTAAAAAGACTTTTCCAGATTTATTGTCCGGATTTAAAACAATTGCGAAAAATTTTAAAAACTGGGCGATTTCAAAACTGTTTTTCACATCAAAAAAAAAGGGGGAAAATTCAACAAGGGTAATAAGCAAATTCTAGGATTAAATGGGTTTCCACTCAATAAAAAATATTTCCAACCCCGGTTTCACACAGTTCTCAGCCCCCCAAATTTGACCACATATTTTGTAACCGCTTGAAAACATTAGTCAGTCGGGCCGTCATTACCACGGGTTTCTTTTGATATTTCCCCCTTTTTTTACTGAAAGCCAGGAAAACCCCGGGTTGGATAGGCCTACAAGGACAATAAAAATGAGGCAACTAGAAACTACAGTAAAGAAACCTGGTAAAATAGGTTTCCCACAATTTGGCCCTGGACAGAGATAACAAGTTGCAGGGGCGTAAACATCCCGGGGGAAAAATTTTCAAAAAAAATTTTTCACTCCCAACCTTTTATAATATTGCACCATTTAAAGGGGGTTAAAATTAAAACGAAAAAACTGAACCCCTGGATGACTACTGAGATTTTTTTAATTTAAAAATTCGAGACCAGCTGCTAAAAAGATTTAAAGCAAACAGACGGGAATTGCAGCACAAAAATTGAACCCCCAAAGGGTGGGGAAACACAGAACGGGAAGACTTAAAAAAGGAGCAAAGGAAAAGCAAAAACTGCTAAAAAATGAAGAAAATAAGCATAACCCCAGAAAGTTTGGGGAACAACAAAAAACCCTTTTTGGGGGTATACCCATAAGCCATTAATAGGTCTAACAATTACTAACTATCGATAATGTTTTGGTATGCCAGGAAACATCAAAGGGGTTGGAAAATTTTCTTTAATTCAATCCCACCATCTGTTCATCAAAAACTATTTAAGAAAACCCTACCAGCTGCATCAAATCCCCTTTAACACAGCCCTGAAAGTTTCAAACATACTATACCAAAAAAGGGGAAACCCCAAACAGTTTAAAACTTAATTTGAACCATATTTTAATTAAAAAAGAAAAAAGCGGGTTTTAAACCCAGCAAAAGAGCACGGGGCCCCGAAAAAAATTCCCGTTAATTTCCCTAAAAATGGGCTCTGAACTGTAAACCCCTATTGCTCACATAATAAATCTATCAGTCACCCCCAAACCTACCGGAGGGGTTTAAGGGGGGGCCAGAGTTAAATCCCATCTTCAAGAAAAATAGTTTTTTTCTGATTAAAACAAAACTATAGGGGCCCGTTAGAAAAATCAGTATAATAAAAAAAAAATTCCCAAAGGGCGGTGTATTCTCAAGTTGTTTAAATACCTTAAGCAAAAACCTTTCCATAGCAAACAATCGGGCTTTTGAAGATCCTACTCAACCGACACCCCCCTTTTAATCTGAAAGGTTACCTGAGAACTGAAATGTCAAAGGGGGAACCCCATTTGGGAAGGGAACTTAAGGGCCTGCAAAAGGCCTTCGAAACTGCCCCCACAATTTTATTATTAATAAACTTCAAGCTACGGAAAAGGTTCTGAAAACTGGTTTTAAAAACCCACCCTTTGCAAAAAGGGGACAAATGTCAAAATAAAAAAACCGAATCAGAAAACCCCGGGCCCATAACATGGGGGAGTTCCCCAAGGTAGTATTCTGGGTCCCTTTTATTCTTTTGTTAAGGGCAATGATATGGGCCCATCAGTGTCAAGTGCAAACTCCCACTGTATGCAGATTTACAGGCTCCCGTTTTGTGTCAGGTTTTAAAAAACCCCCAAAGGGTATTGCTTTGGTTTTTAAAAAACTGGGAAATGGAGTCTCCTGCAGCAAATGGTTAGTAGACAATAAAAAAAAACATTACACCTCGGGGAAAAATGAAACCATTCTCTTTGGCCAAAGAAACATAAATGAGAAAAGGGGAAAAAAAACTTTTAAAGTTCAATGTAATGGGGAGCCCAATTTACTTTGGTTTTCCATTTATAAAAAATATTTTTGGGTTTCCCCCTTTGACCCCTGCATGTCAGGAGAATTTTATAGGGAACATGTAGTAAAAAAAAGCGAATGCCAGACTAATTTGTCCTGGTTTTTAACAAGCACAGTGTTTTACCCACGAGGCTCGCAGGACCCATGTCTAGCCCCTTTTAAAAAATTTCCCTTTTGGATTCGCTTCTCTTCTTTTTTACCTGCCTTGGCAAAAAACGAAAAATAGCTGCAAATTTACCCCCGAAAAAAACCCTAAAAATTATCCCCGGGGGGGTTGGGGCCCAGAACATGTAGGCCGAATGAATTAAAAGCAGTTGGATATGCTGAATTTTGAAGACAGAGTAAAACAAAATGAAACTAAATCATTTTAAAAAATTGCTCACAAAAAAATGTCCAGGAAAAATCTTTTTTGTCAATTTTGTCCCAAAGGGTTTGGGAAACCCAAAACAATCATAGTACTAGGGGGAGAGAGCACAAATTTTTAGTACCCACAGTTTAATGGCCAGGCTTTTAAAAAACCTTTTTTTTGTAACGCAATTTAAAAGGGAAGGAAAAGACTGCCCGCACTTTCAAAGCCAGTCCCTAGCAAGAACCCCGTTCAAGAAGGTCCAAAAAAGGGGTCGATGAATGTAGCTACAAAAGGGAGGGGGAAAGATTTTTTTATTTTTTTTCTAACATACGTGGTTTAAAATTTTTCCTTATTCCAAATAATTACCCTCATATTGAAAAATGCCCTTTAAAAAAACCCCCGTGTAGTAGATAGTCTTAATGACCCTCCGGGGTAATAGTAGGCTTAATGACCCCGTGTAGTAGATAGTCTTTTTTGTAGATAATAAGATTTTTTCTTCATTATAGAATAAATAAGAAAATTTATAAACCTTTTTTTATAATTTTTAAGGTAAAAGGGCCCCAATTGGAAATAAGTAATTCTGTTTTGTTTTTTTGGGTTTTCCAGGGTTTTCCCCGGGCTTTCCCCGGTTAAACCCAGGGTTTCCCAGGTTTCCCCACAATATGTGGTATGTATGATAATTTTATTAACTGTAAATTTTTTTTACCTTTAATAAATTCTTTCTTAAATTACTTTAAATTACTTAATTTGGCAGAGTCTAATGGTCTGTTTATTAACACAAAGAGATTTAAACCCCTCAAAAATTTAATTTTCAAATCACAAAAGAAAAATTTTTTATCAAAAAATCTGTGGTTTGGGGGAAATAAAACTGAAACAAAATTTCCTTTAAGAAAAATTTTGATTTTAAAAAGAAATTAGTTAAAGGGGGTTTTTTAAATTTGATTCTTTTTTAAAAATTAAAAGAAATTGTGAAAAATTTAAGATTCTGACAAGTCCCCCTTTGTAAAAAAAACGCTTGGTAAAATAAACCAAAACTCCCCCTCCCATTCAAAACTTGAAAGTTTTTGCTTAAATAGCAACGCTTTTCCTTGGGGCCCTTTGGGCGAGCGATTAAATTTCGATGCAGAATTTTCGCAAAAATCATTCTGAAAATAAAAAAACAAAATTGAAAAATGTTAAGTTTGGGTTAGGCTAAATTAAAATTTCACTTTTTATAATAGGGGTTGGGAAGTTTTCCCAAGGTACTTTTGGTACAAAAAAAAAAAAAAATTAAAATTAACATAAAAAATATCTTCAAATGTATAAGAGAAAATTTTAGAAAGAATTTAAATGAAATGAATTCTTGCCAACTGACAGCTTACCTGTTCGGCACAAATATTTATATATAATAAAAAAATATATAAATATATATAATATATTATATATATATATATATATATATATATATATATATATATATATATAAAGAGAGAGAGAGAGTGTGAATGCATGTGCTTGCCTAATAATAATTGCTTTGATCAAGCCTCAGCTGTTAGCTATTCCTCTTAACTGACAGTAACTGGTCTCACTCCCTGCTGTCCTCTTTAATAGTGCTTGCACTCTAATAATAGAAGGGCTTAAGTGAGAGACCAACTGATGAAGCTGACCTAGAGTGAGAGGAAATATTGAGAGTAGACAAGCACTTTGATCTAGGACATCACGTATACAACCTGTAGTGAGTGTGAACAATCGGAGGACCGAGCCTTTAGCACTCCCTGCTCTGAAATAGACTCGGTACTCTTGGAAGCCCT
This sequence comes from Cherax quadricarinatus, assembly GCF_026875155.1. Lineage (NCBI taxonomy): Eukaryota > Metazoa > Arthropoda > Malacostraca > Decapoda > Parastacidae > Cherax > Cherax quadricarinatus. The sequence continues at coordinate 821 of NW_026468186.1, read as the reverse complement.
CTAGTGACAGTAAAGCATATACACTCAGAGCTCTTGGACATAGATTGAACCTGTGAAAGCTTTGTAATGACACTCAGAGATATAGTCAGAGCTCTTGGATGTAGAGGGAGCTTGTGGAAGCCTTGTTGTGACTCTCCCTCAGTTACAAACTAAAACAAAATTTACGCTCATAGATTTGTTCCCAATTAATGATAATTTCCGTTGCATGTAGCCTCTGTATCTGGGTAAAAATATGCACCACGGCTCTGGAGCAGTAAGTGGACCACACAGTTCACAGAAGGGATCAACTGAGAGGCCGGCTTTTATATTTTTGCGCTGTGTTCTGTATCTCGGCGAGGTAGTTTGTTATACCTTGGCAAGGTATTGTTTTATATTTTGGAGTGGATGTGTTCTATATATCTTGGCAACGTAGTTTGTTGTATTTTGGCCAGGTTGGAGAAGTTGTATACTATATTTTAACGAGAATATTATCTTTTGGCAAGGTTATTTTGTCGATTTGTTGTACTATATTGTAGCGTTGTAATCGTTTTATTTTATAATTAGTTATATTTTATTTTGAAGGCGTTATTTGTTATATTTTGGTTTTTCCATTATGTTTTGGCGAGCTGTGTATTATATGTTGGCAATGTTTTGTATGCTAGTTTGGTTTTGAACATTCAAATGGTATAAAATACCGACAGGTTGTTAGGTAAGACGCATATGCAACAGTTAGGTATCTTTATTTCGATATAAAGATACCTAACTGTTGCATATGTGCCTTACCTAGTTTGGTTTGGTTATATTATTTTCCAGCGAAGTTACTTAAAACCCCAAAATTTTTC
>NW_026468185.1:0-13100 GCF_026875155.1 Cherax quadricarinatus | reverse complement strand
GGTAAATATACATTATATATACATAATAATCATTGTAACCCATTCAGGGGTTGCAACAGTTACTTCGTGGGGAGTGACCTGAGATGAAATAGTTAAAAGGAGAAAAATGTCTAGACTTGTGTTGTATTTTGTAAAGAAATTGTGGATTGTTGTGGGTATTAACGAAAAAAATGTGAAATTATTTGGATTATCCTGGGTTAAGAGTGAAAAATGTGTAGGGGGAAGTCGACAAGATTCAGCCTGTGTGTATGGGGTCATTGCGTGACGTCACTGACATAGGGGGAAGTCGACAAGATTCAGCCTGTATGTGTGAGGTCATCACGTGACGTCACTGACATAGGGGGAAGTCGACAAGATTCAGCCTGTATGTGTGAGGTCATCACGTGACGTCACTGACCACCGAGTAAACACAGGTGGGGTGACATCACACTTGTTTAGACCTGTAGTAAGAGAGAGTACCATGCCCCATAGGAGGAGTTCATTTGAATGCTTACCCTGAGAGGGGGAATCCAAAAACTTGATCCGAGGAGATGGAGTCTTTGTATTATCGAGAAAAACTTTGATCCAAGGAGATGGAGTCTTTGTATTATCGAAAAAAGCTTGATCCAAGGAGATGGAGACTTTGATTTCGAGAAAAATTTGATCCGAGGAATTGAAGTCTTTGTATTATCGAGAAAACTTGATCCAAGGAGATGGAGACTTTGATTTTGAGAAAAATTTGATCCGAGGAATTGGAGTCTTTGATATCGAGAAAACTTGATCCGAGGAGATGGAAACTTTGATTTCGAGAAAAATTTGATCCGAGGAATTGGAGTCTTTGATATGGAGAAAAACTTGATCCGAGGAGATGGAGACTTTGTATTATCGAGAAAAAAAAAGTCGAAAAAATTTGGGGTGGGGGTGAAAGTGGGAGGGGCAATCCAAAAAACTTGATTCGAGGAAGTGGAGAGCACAATAAAATGAAATTAAAAAAAAATTCGAAAAAAATCGGAAAAAAATTCGGGGAGCGGGGGCGATCCGGACGACGCTGCAGAAGGCACAGCAGAAGGCACGGGCGGGCGCGAGGGGCGCTGGGCGGGGCGCGAGGGCGTGGGTGGGCGCGAGGGCGTGGGTGGGCGCGAGGGCGCGGCGGGGGCCGGTGGGTCGGCACGAGGGTGGGGGCGGGTGGGGGTCGTGGGGGGGTCGTGGGGGCGCGGGGGAGCGGGCGTGGGGGCGCGGGGGGCGTGGGTGGGGGGTTTGTGGGGTGTGGGCGATCGCGAGGGCGGGGTGCGGGTGGGGGGGTCGTGGGTGGGGTCATGGGTGGGGTCGTGGGTGGCGTTGTGGGTGGGGTCATGGGTGGGGTCGTGGGTGGGGTCGTGGTGGGGTCGTGGGTGGGGTCGTGGGTGGGTCGTGGGTGGGGTCGTGGGTGGGGTCGTGGTGGGGTCAAGGTCATTAGCATATAGGTGTGAAAAAGGTCATTAGCATATAGGTGTGAAAAGGAGCCTCTCATGAAAAGGAGCCACTCAGCTGCAGCCCTTTCAGGAGGAGCCATACTGTGGGAGCTATACTGTTGGAGCCACTCTGTAGAATGAGCCACTGAGCCGCCTTCATCACTACTGACTTTCCTCCTTATATATATATATATAATATATATATATATATATATATATATATATATATTATATATATATATATATTTTTATATATATATATATATATATATATGGCAAGGAATTCGCAAGAGCAGGCGAAATATACACAAACACTAATCTCTGGCTGAAGGAGACTGGAACCTACGAACCTTAGGGCAAGGTACGCAGTGCTTTACCAATCTACCCACACTGGACAATACCTTGGCGTGTAGCTCGCGCTACACGTTTGATCCAAGGCAGCCAGCTTTCAGGGAGAAGGCTTACAGCTTTTCATCTCATCCCCTGCATGCATCAGCCTTACTAGAGATTTGAACAATGCAAGGAATTCGCGAGAGCAGGCGAAATATACACAAACACTGATCTCTGGCTGAAGGAGACTCGAACCTATGAACCTTAGGACAAGGTACGCAGTGCTTTACCAATCTACCCACACTGGACAATACCTTGGCGTGTAGTGTTTTTGTATATTTCGCCTGCTCTCGCGAATTCCTTGCATTGTTCAAATCTCTAGTAAGGCTGATGCATGCAGGAGATGAGATGAAAAGCTGTATGCCTTCTCCCTGAAAGCTGGCTGCCTTGGATCAAACGTGTAGTGCAAGCTACACGCCAATGTATTGTCCAGTGTGGGTAGATTGGTAAAGCACTGTGTACCTTGTCCTAAGGTTCGTAGGTTCGAGTCTCCTTCGGCCAGAGATCAGTGTTTGTGTATATTTCGCCTGCTCTCGCGAATTCCTTGCATTGTTCAAATCTCTAGTAAGGCTGATGCATGCAGGGGATGAGAAGAAAAGCTGTAAGCCTTCCCCCTGAAAGCTTGCTGCCTTGGATCAAACATGCAGTGCAAGCTACACAGCAAGGTATTGTCCAGTGTGGGTAGATTGGTAAAGCACTGCATACCTTGTCCTAAGGTTCTTAGGTTCGAGTCTCCTTCAGCCAGAGATCAGTGTTCATATATATATATATATATATATATATATATATATATATATAATATATTATATATATATATATATATATATTATATATATATCACCCTTTGTCGGGCTGGTCCGAAAATTTTCCTACTTAAACACGTGCACCTTTATGTGTGTCATCCTACACGCACTGCGCATCTGGATTCCCGTTCTTTAATTCTAACCAATCACAAGCCTTCCCTGAGTCGCTTCAGCTAAGTGATGATGGTGTTTGCTGCCTTCCCATTCGTTGAGAGATCAAAACATAAACACTCGTGGCTTGGCGTCGCCCAGAGTGGGTTTCTTCCATCCAGTGCCACTAATATACTCTTGGATTTTACCTTCTACAATGTCAGTAAGTACTGATTGTTGTGTTTAGAGCGTACATGAATAGTTTAGTTCTACAAGATTGATGGACTGAACACATCGACTCCAGGCTGAGGGACTGATTACCTCATACTTCTCCTCTCCTTACGCCTTCCTCTTGTCGGTTTTTCAAACCATTCATCACACATATTTTGATATATACATAAAGTCCATGTGAAGCATAATGTGAGTGTAGCATTAAGTTGAAAAAAAGTGCAACAAAGGAAGTACGAAAATTTTCGTACCTGCCCGAGAAGTGACATAGTATAATTTCAGTAAAATAAATATTAATAAAAAAATTTCTATTGCATATATGAATTCTGTAGTGGTCTGGACCTATACAGAAGGTTTTTATTGTCCTTCCAGATCAATGAGAAATTGTTTTATGGAGAGCCCTCCAGCACCAGGTCGAAATATGTCTGTATTTTGGATGACAGTGACTCAGAACCAGAGGTAGATGACCCAGAATTGCTGGATAGTGGTGATGAATACTTGCCACTGGATGCAGAGGTGTCAAGTGTTTGATGAGGAGGAAGAAAGGCCAGCCAAAAAACAGAAATTAGTGAAGAAAAGGAAAGGTATTACGATTGCAAATATTGTAGCCACTCGAAGAAATTGGTCACATCCTCATTCCAGTGTTCTGTATGCAAAGTAAATCTGTGCATAAAGAGTAATAGAAATTGCTTCAGCAACTACCATACCATCAATTAGCAATATAGAATAATTGGTCTTCCTCATGAATCTCAGGAATATGGGACTTGAAAGTTTTATCCCTTTGCAATGTGTCCATGTTGCTATTTGTTTCATTTTTATATTTTTCTAATACATACAAAGTGTTTTGATACAAGTTTCATTTATGTTTTTGATATTGTCTGTTTGTATAATAAATTAAAAAAAATAGATATTGGGTGTTTTATTAACAATTGCAAGTTTGCAACATTCAGATTCTTACTCCCTTTGTCGGCCAAGTGGGAAAATTTTCGGACTTCGGAGATTAGCAATTGCTTGAAAACTAACCATCAGAAATCCATTTATACAGGCTCATTGACTATGTATTGAGTTACTCTGTCCACCATAGGAAGTTCAGTTCAAATTTCTAATTTTATGGCCACTTGCCCGATAAAGGGCTAAACTTATTAAACTTTGCATTGTTGATGCAAAGTTTATATTTAATGATAAGTTTTACACTCAGAAGTTTGGTATGGCAATGGGAAATCCTCTTTCACCTGTTCTTAGTAACCTATACATGGAATTTTTTGAGACAAGGCTGCTTAACGCAATCCTCCTTAATAGAGCTACATGGTTCAGATATGTTGATGATATTTTGTGTCTTATACCTAAGAATGTAGATATGCACCATTTCCTTGGCAAATTAAATAGCTTAGCCCATTCTATAAACTTTACTCTTGAGTTTGGAGAAAATAACTCATTGCCTTTTCTAGATGTTTTAATTATTAAGGGTAATAATGAATTCAAATTTAAAATTTACAGAAAACCTACAAATAACTGTTCCTATGTCCACTATTATTCTTTGTATCAAGATAGAGTTAAACTGTCTGTTTTCTCATCAATGTTTTTGAGAGCTTTACGTATTTGTAGTCCAGAGTTCTTAAATGAGGAAATATCCAAAATTTATGAAATAGGAAATGATTTGAAATACACAAGAAATGTATTTTACAAACACATTTTACAAACCAAAAAAGGGACAACCAGCCTTGTTCAACTAAAAATATGTTGGTTCTCCCTTCTGTATTTAAAAATCTTGATACAGTAAAAAACTTTTGATAAAGAATTCCCCCCAAAATGCTGACGGATGTGTCTACAAGATTCCTTGTAAAATTTGTGATAAAGTTTATTACTGTCAAACTGGTAAAAATCTCGAACTGAGAATAAAACGACATAAATATAGCATTTAAAGCTGGACAAGATTTGAATGCTCTATTTATTCATGTGAGAAATTTTAACCATCCAATTGATTTTCAAAAAATTGAGAAAGTTGTATCAAGCAAGTCCATGGTCAACAGGAATATTATTGAATCTTGTTTCATTAAAAGCAGTTTTGACAATAATATGAATATTTCCTTTTGTTTATATAATTTAAATCCATTTATAATTAATATAATTTGGGAAGAATTTAATAATACATTGGACAAATAAAAATCGTTAAAATTCTTAATTCTTGGGTACAATAGTTTGTTGGTGGGTTGTGTGAAGGACCTGTCTAGTTGGGCCAGCGTGCCTGCTGCAGTGTTCCCTTTCTTAGAGTCGCGCATCAGGTGTTGCATTGTTGTGGGATGTGATAGTAAGGTGTTGGCTAGACCCTTCATATGCCTTACTTTGATGAATTACTTCCATTGTTCCTTGATAATGTGAGTAGTCACAAAAGCACTTGGAATTTCTCTATTTTTTCACAGTGGTTGTTTTGCATATTCTGAAATCACCTGTTTACTGTGATTTTATTGCATATATATATATATATATATATATATATATATATATATATATATATATATATATATATATATATATATATATATATATATATATATATATATATATTATTTATTTATTATCACACTGGCCGATTCCCACCAAGGCAGGGTGGCCCGAAAAAGAAAAACTTTCACCATCATTCACTCCATCACTGTCTTGCCAGAAGGGTGCATATATATATATATATATATATATATTTATATATATATATATATATATATATATATATATATATATTATATATATATATATATATAATATATATATATATGCATATGTTTGCCTGTGTAGTGTGACCTAAGTGGAAGTATAAGTAGCAAGATATACCTGTTATCCAGCGTGTTTGTGAGACGGAAAAGAGACACCAGCAATCCTACCATCATTTAAACAGTTACGTTTCAATTTCACAGTTCACTGATAGGGTGTAGTACTTCACGGGTGGTGCTATCTACCACCCACTGTATGTATATTATATATTAAATATATTTTGTATATATTATATATATATATTTATAATATATAATGCCCACACCTAGGTTTTTCTATTTTCTTAACAGCTCATGTTTTTTTTTTTTTGAAATATGAACACATATGCAGTATAATGTGATCCTTTATTGACAACGTTGTCAATAAAGGATCACATTAAACTGCATATGTGTTTATATTTCCATTGTGTCGGTATTTAATACCATTTACTTCCTTCTTTTTTTCTCTCTTTCTCTGTTGTCCATGAGGAAGTAGAAAAGAATCTTTCCTCCATTAGCCATGCGTGTCGAATGAGGTGAATAAAATACCAGGAGCAATGGGCTAGTAACCCCTTCTCCTGTACACATTTACTAAAAATCAGAAGAAGAAAACTTTATAAAACTGAGATTCTTGAATGAGTGTGGATGTAGTGCGGACGATAAGAGATGATTGCTGATGTTATGAATGAAAAGAAGTTGGATGTCCTGGCCCTAAGCGAAACGATGCTGAAGGGGGTAGGCGAGTTTCAGTGGTGAGAAATAAATGGGATTAAATCAGGAGTAGCTGAGACAGTTAGAGCTAAGGAAGGGGTAGCAATAATGTTGAAGGACCAGCTGTGGAAGGAGATGATGGAATATAAATGTGTAAATTCAAGGATTATGTGGATTAAAATAAGGGTAGAATGTGAAAAGTGGGTCATAATAAGCGTGTATACACCTGGAGAAGAGGAGAGAGAGAGGTTTTGGGAGATGTTAAGCGAATGTATAGGAACCTTTGAACCAAGTGAGAGAATAATTGTGGTAGGGGACCTGAATGCTAAAGTAAGAGAAACATATAGAGTGGGAGTGGTAGGTAAGTTTGGGGTGCCAAGTGTAAATGATAATGAGAGCCCTTCGATTGAACTTTGAATGCAAAGGGGTTTAGTTATAAGTAATATGTATTTTAAGAAAAAGAGGATAAATAAGTATACAAGATATGATGTATGGCGTAATGACAGTAGTTTGTTGGATTATGTATTTGTAGATAAAAGACTGTTGAGTATACTTAAGGATGTACAGGTTTATGGAGGGGCCACGTATATATCAGATCACTTTCTAGTTGTAGCTACAGTGAGAGTAAAAGGTAGATGGAATACAAGGAAAACAGAAGCAGCCAGTAAGAGAGAGGTGAAGGTGTATAAACTAAAAGAGGCAGTTAGGGTAAGATATAAACAACTATTGGAGGATAAATGGGCTAGTGATAGTATAGGCAATAGGGTCGAAGATGTATGGGGTAGGTTTAAAGTGTGTTCAGCAGAAGTTTGTGGTTACAGGAAAGTGGGTGTGGGAGGGTACAAGAGCGATTGGTGGAAGGATGATGTAAAGAGAGTAGCAAGGGAGAAAAAGTTAGCATATGAGAGGTTTTTACAAAGTAGAAGTGATACAAGGGGGGAAGTGTATATGGAAAGAGAAAAAGAGATTAAGAGAGTCGTCAAGCAATGTAAAAAGAGAGCAAATGAGAGAGTGGGTGAGATGTTATCAACAAATTTTGTTGAAAATAAGAAAAAGTTTTAGAGTGATATTAATAAGTTGAGGAAGCCTAGGGAAGAAATGGGTTTGACAGTTAAAAATAGGAGAGGAGAGATATTAAATGAAGAGTTAGAGGTATCGGGAAGATGGAGGGAATATTTTGAGGAATTGTTAAATGTTGATGAAGATAGGGAAGCTGTGATTTCGTGTACAGGGCAAGAAGGAATAACATCTTGTAGGAGTTAGGAAGAGCCAGTTGTGAGTGTGAGGGAAGTTCGTGGGGCAGTGGGTAGAATGAAAGGGGTTAAGGCAGCTGGGATTGATGGGATAAAGATAGAAATGTTAAAAGCAGGAGAGGATATAGTTTTGGAGTGGTTGGTGCAATTATTTAATAAATGTATGGAAGAGGGTAAGGTACCTAGGGATTGGAAGAGAGCACAATATAGTTGAGAGGACAGTTCACCACAGGAACTAAGCCACAGGTCCAAAGACCTATTCAGCACGAGTACTGCTCCAAGCCAGTACTCTGCCCAATGTCTCCAACAGTCTCCTCCGGAGACTTCAGCAGCCTTCTCCCGAGCCCTGCACCCCAGCAGCAGCTCCTCCTCCTGAGCTATGCACACAGCAGCAGCTCTGCTCGAAGTCTCCCTGCTCAGAGCTCTGCACCCAGGCCAGAGCTCCGCACGAATCTCCTCTGCTCAGCTGTTCCTTGGGCTTATATGGTGGCCCAAGCACCCCCCACAATTGGGTGTGCACCAGGTGTCTTGACCTCACGCCGAGATCTGACGCCAGTGACGAACAAAGGAGCTGAGACTTAAGCCGAAAAGGCATGTCTCTGACAGACATTTGCCAAGGCAAGGTGACCATATAATTGATTAAATTAGGTCTCCCCAGAGACCTCACAAGTCCATCTGAACTACATGACAAGGGGTTATTGAGGTGGTTCGGACATCTAGAGAGAATGGAACAAAACAGAGACTTCGAGGATGTATAAATCAGTAGTGCAGTTAAGGCGGGATATGGGTCAGTCTAGGAAGGGTTGGAGGGAGGGGGCAAAGGAGGTTTTGTGTGCGAGGGACTTGGACTTCCAGCAAGCATGCGTGAGCGTATTTGATAGGGGTGAAAGGAGACAAATGGTTTTTAATACTTGATGTGCTGTTGGACTGTGAGCAAAGTAACATTTATGAAGGGATTCAGAGAAACCAGCAGGCCGGACCTGAGTCCTGGAGATGAGAGGTACAGTGTCTTCACTCTGAAGGGGGGGAGTGTTAATGTTGCAGTTTTATAACTCTAGTGTAAAGCACCCCTCTGGCAAGACAGTGATGGAGTGAATGATGAAAGTTTTTCTTTCTCGGGCCACCCTGCCTTAGTAGGAATCGGCTGATGTGTTAATAAAAAAATAATATACATGTATACATAATATATTATATATATATATATATATATATATATATATATATATTATAATATATATATATATATATATATATATATGATGTACATATGTATGTCGTGCCGAATAGGCAGAACTTGCGATCTTGGCTTAAATAGCAACGCTCATCTTGCCATATAGGACAAGTGAAAATTTGTGTATGCAATAATTTCGCCAAAATCATTATGAACATAATGAAAAAAATATATTTCACTGTATTTGTTTAGTATTAAATTATTGTAAACAAATCTAAAATATATTTAGTTATGTTATGCTAAAATAAATTGTTCTTGTTATAATAAGGTTAGGTAAGTTTTCTAAGATTCTTTTGGTGCAAAATTAAAATTTTTTACATTAACATTAATGAAAAAAATATATCTTTAAACGTATAAGAGAAAATTTTACAAAGTGCTTAATTTTAAATAAGTTCTTTCTAATTGACCAGTTTTACGTATTCGGCACTACATATATATATAATATATAATATATATATATATATATATATATATATATATATATTATATATATATATATTTATATATATATATATATATACATATATATATATATATATATATATATATATTATATATATATATATATATATATATTATATATTATATATATTTTAACAAGTCGGTCGTCTCCCACCGAGGCAGGGTGACCAAAAAAAGAAAGAAAATCCCCAAAAAGAAAATACTTTCATCATCATTCAACACTTTCACCACACTCACACATTATCACTGCTTTTGCAGAGGTTCTCAGAATACAACAGTTTAGAAGCATATACGTATAAAGATACACAACATATCCCTCGAAACTGCCAATATCCCAAACCCCTCCTTTAAAGTGCAGGCATTGTACTTCCCATTTCCAGGACTCAAGTCCGACTATATGAAAATAACCGGTTTCCCTGAATCCCTTCACTAAATATTACCCTGCTCACACTCCAACAGATCGTCAGGTCCCAAGTATCATTCGTCTCCATTCACTCCTATCTAACACGCTCATGCACGCTTGCTGGAAGTCCAAGCCCATCGCCCACAAAACCTCCTTTACCCCCTCTTTCCAACCCTTTCGAGGACGACCCCTACCCCTCTTTCCTTCCCCTATAGATTTATATGCTTTCCATGTCATTCTACTTTGATCCATTCTCTCTAAATGACCAAACCACCTCAACAACCCCTTTTCTGCCCTCTGACTAATGCTTTTTATTAACTCCACACCTTCTCCTAATTTCCACACTCCGAATTTTCTGCATAATATTTACACCACACATTGCCCTTAGACAGGACATCTCCACTGCCTCCAACCGTCTCCTCGCTGCTGCATTTACCACCCAAGCTTCACATCCATATAAGAGTGTTGGTACTACTATACTTTCATACATTCCCTTCTTTGCCTCCATAGATAACGTTTTTTGACTCCACATATACCTCAACGCACCACTCACCTTTTTTCCCTCATCAATTCTATGATTAACCTCATCCTTCATAAATCCGTCCGCCGACACGTCAACTCCCAAGTATCTGAAAACATTCACTTCTTCCATACTCCTCCTCCCCAATTTGATATCCATTTTTTCTTTATCTAAATCATTTGATACACTCATCACCTTACTCTTTTTTATGTTCATTTTCAACTTTCTACCTTTACACACATTCTCAAACTCATCCACTAACCTTTGCAATTTTTCTTTAGAATCTCCCATAAGCACAGTATCATCAGCAAAAAGTAACTGTGTCAATTCCCATTTTGAATTTGATTCCCCATAATTTAATCCTACCCCTCTCCCGAACACCCTAGCATTTACTTCCTTTACAACCCCATCTATAAATATATTAAACAACCATGGTGACATTACACATCCCTGTCTAAGACCTACTTTTACCAGGAAGTATTCTCCCTCTCTTCTACACACCCTAACCCGAGCCTCACTATCCTCATAAAAGCTCTTTACAGCATTTAGTAACTTACCACCTATTCCATAAACTTGCAACATCTGCCACATTGCTCCTCTATCCACTCTATCATATGCCTTTTCTAAATCCATAAATGCAATAAAAACTTCCCTACCTTTATCTAAATTCTGTTCACATATATGCTTCAATGTAAACACTTGATCTACACATCCCCTACCCACTCTGAAGCCTCCTTGCTCATCCGCAATTCTACATTCTGTCTTACCTCTAATTCTTTCAATTATAACTCTACCGTATACTTTTCCTGGTATACTCAGTAAACTTATTCCTCTATTATTTTTACAATCTCTTTTGTCCCCTTTCCCTTTATATAAAGGGACTATACATGCTCTCTGCCAATCCCTAGGTACCTTCCCCTCTTTCATACATTTATTAAACAAAAGTACCAACCACTCCAACACTATATCCCCCCCTGCTTTTAACATTTCTGTCATGATCCCATCAGTTCCAGCTGCTTTACCCCCTTTCATTCTACGTAATGCCTCACGTACCTCCACCACACTTACATTCTGCTCTTCTTCACTCCTAAAAAATGGTATACCTCCCTGGCCAGTGCATGAAATTACCGCCTCCCTTTCTTCCTCAACATTTAAAAGTGCCTCAAAATATTCTCGCCATCTATCTAATACCTCCCTCTCCCCATCTACTAACTCCCCTACTCTGTTTTTAACGGACAAATCCATACTTTCCCTAGGGTTTCTTAACTTGTTTAACTCACTCCAAAATTTTTTCTTATTTTCATTAAAATTTCTTGACAGTGCCTCTCCCACTCTTTCATCTGCTCTCCTTTTGCACTCTCTCACCACTCTCTTCACCTTTCTTTTACTCTCCATATACTCTGCTCTTCTTATAACACTTCTGCTTTGTAAAAACCCCTCGTAAGCTACCTTTTTCTCTTTTATCACACCCTTTACTTCATCATTCCACCAATCACTCCTCTTTCCTCCTGCCCCCACCCTCCTATAACCACAAACTTCTGCCCAACATTCTAATACTACATTTTTAAAACTATTCCAACCCTCTTCAACCCCCCCACTACTCATCTTTGCACTAGCCCACCTTTCTGCCAATAGTCGCTTATATCTCGCCCGAATTTCCTCCTCTCTTGTTTATACACTTTCACCTCCCTCTTACTTGTTGTTGCCACCTTCCTCTTTTCCCATCTACCTCTTACTCTAACTGTAGCTACAACTAAATAATGATCTGACATATCAGTTGCCCCTCTATAAACATGTACATCCTGGAGCCTACCCATCAACCTTTTATCCACCAATACATAATCTAACAAACTACTTTCATTACGTGCTACATCATACCTTGTATATTTATTTATCCTCTTTTTCATAAAATATGTATTATTTATTACCAAATTTCTTTCTACACATAGCTCAATTAAAGGCTCCCCATTTACATTTACCCCTGGCACCCCAAATTTACCTACTACTTTCCCCCAATAGCCCTTTTTACCCACTTTAGCATTGAAATCCCCAACCACCATTACTCTCACACTTGATTCAAAACTCCCCACGCATTCACTCAACATTTCCCAGAAACTCTCTCTCTCTCCTCTACCACTTCTTTTCTTCTCCAGGTGCATACACGCTTACTATAACCCACTTTTCACATCCAATCTTCATTTTACTCCACATAATCCTTGAATTTATGCATTTGTAGTCCCTCTTTTCCTGCCATAGCTTATCCTTCAACATTATTGCTACTCCTTCTTTAGCTCTAACTCTATTTGAAACCCCTGACTTAATCCCATTTATTCCTCTCCATTGAAACTCTCCTACCCTCTTCAGCTTTGTTTCACTTAAAGCCAGGACATCCAGTTTCTTCTCATTCATAACATCCACAATCATCTCTTTCTTATCATTTGCACAACATCCACGCACATTCAGACTTCCCACTTTGACAATTTTCTTCTTCTTATTCTTTTTAGTAATCTTTACAGGAAAAGGGGTTACTAGCCCATTGTTCCCTGCATTTTAGTTGACTTTTACAACACACCCTTTACTTCATCATTCCACCAATCACTCCTCTTTCCTGCCTTAGTAGGAATCGGCTGATGTGTTAATAAAAAAATAATATACATATATACATTATATATATATATATATATATATATATATATATATTATATATATATATATATATATATATATATATATATATTATATATATATATAAGTTTTAAAATAAAAGTTTTTAATTTTGCACTAAAGAAACTTTGAAAACTTTTCCTAACCTTATTATAACAAGAGCAATTTATT
>NW_026468184.1:0-27942 GCF_026875155.1 Cherax quadricarinatus | reverse complement strand
GAAGGAACAGGAGGAGGATCAGTGTCCATTGAAGGTTTAGTCTCTGCAATATATTATGAAATGGCTTCAAGTGTTTCTGAATTCAAAGATGTATGGGAGACAACATTGGAGATAGAAGGAGGGTGAGTAAAGATTGGGACAGTAATGGACTGTACCAAAGTAGGGGGGGATGAAAGAGTGTAGGGAACTGGAGAAGAAGTGTGGGAGGGGACAGAAGAGGGAGAAACTTGGGAGGGGACGGGGGTGGAAGGCATAGTATGAGGAGGAGGGTGAACCTCCACACTTGTAATAGAGCCAGTGAGAGGGGAAGAACTAGGCACAGAGACTGGAAAGGTAAAATGCAGAGGTGGAAGAAGGGAAGGGGGCAAAGAAGATTTGAGCAATGGAGATTTTTTTGGACTTCTGAGAAGTAAAGAGGCGATTGGTAGAAGGTGTTGTACGAGGTCTTGCCGATACCAGCCTCTTCAAGGGGGGATCCTTGGCGTGGTGAAGAGGCTCTTGGTCTGAGGAATTAGACCTGTAGGTCTTCTTCCTCAGACCGAACCTAATTACCCCCAATCTCCCCTCCCCTATCCCATCCTCCCCATCCTCCCCTTTTTCCTTTCCTCCTCCTCCTCCCCACCCCTCCCTTTTGCCCTTCCTCTTTTTGGCCTTTGGGATTTCTCCCACAGGCGCGCTAGTTCCTAGGTAGGGGAAAGGATACCAGGGTCCATCCCATTCCGTTGAGGTTCTTGGCGGTGGCGTAGTTTGCCGTGGAATCTGGATCGCCTGGGGATGTCCCGATCCCTCTCCGGTATCCCGGAGTAGATTTGGGTGTCTTTCGGGCGACGGGTGTATCTCTGGAAGCCACCTTTTGGATTCCAGGGGTGGTGGCCGAAGGAGGTATGCTTTGTGGCGGATATCCGGCCGCCCTCTCTTTTGTCTACCGAGGTAGCTCGGCAGATGTGAGGTTGCTATCCCGGATTGTTAGTTTACTAGCATGATGGGTAGGGTATGGCACAGGTTCCATGCTGCATCTGCGCTACTTGCAGTGCTGAGGTCCTCTTGGGCGCGGAGGGAGATTTCTGGCCCTTTCATTCCTCCTAGGAACTATCCCTCCCCGGTCCCCCCTTTTTTTATTCTTTTTTTATTTTTATTTTCTTCTTTCTTTTTTTTTCTTAAAAAACAAAAAGAAAGAAGTAACCTAACCATGGCAGCCCTAGTCCATGAACCTCCTACCCCCGGGCCCCTTCTTGATACCGCACCCCGTTCTGACCCCGCCTCGTCTTTGGACCACTCTTCAGACACTCCTCATGCCTCTGTACCTCTTGCCGGTGCTGTTTCCTCACCCGCTTCAGGTACTGAGGCCTCGACTGACTCCTTTGATTTATCGGACCTTCGCTCTCCTCTGACTATGCTTCCGGCCTCTCCCTCTACGGTGCGGCAATTTTCAAATCGCCAACCCATTCCACGTCGGACCAACTCTGGTCCCATGCCTAAACGACAACGACAATTACCTGCTGATGATACTTCTCCACCTTCTCGTTCTTCTCAGAAACGATCGACACGTCCTTCACTACCTTTCCACGCTCAGTTTCAGACTGAACAATGGACTAAATTCTTCACTTTACGACCGACTTCCTCTACTGCCTATCTTTCTGACCACAGTATTGGCAAGGCACTCCTACGCCATGTAGGTAAAGATTTTTCTTTTCATGCTCTTAAAAGCGGTACGCGCATTTCCCCGTACAGAATGTTTCCCCAAGTATGAGCTTTCCCCTTTTTTTTCCCATATCGATATTTTTCCTGTCACTCTTGAAAAACATCATTCCCCAATTTTGTAGGGTACTGTCTTTTCTGCCCCATACCAATAGTTCAAAAAAAATTTCCAGACATGTGGCACGGGCATTCTTGAACAGCGGAACCCCAAGTCTCCCAATCCTAAAGGGAAGAACTTACGCCTTCCCTTCCCCCCCGCGGGCGGAGACATACCCTAGAAATTTGGGCTTTTTTTAATTTGGGGGGACGCCGAGAACTCCCATCCCCCAGTTTATATAGCGGGACATCGGTTTAAAATTTTCGAAAGGGACCCCACACCACAACAGTTTAGAAATTGTTTGGGGAAATTTGGGCCCAAACCAGGGAAATATTGCAGATCTATCGCCGAATCCCCAAGTCTTTTGGTGCCGATGCCCCATTCTAAAGCCCTTGGGCCAATCGATTCTCCCTTTTGCCTTAACTGTCATGGGGCTCCCCCTTCGACTCTCGCCGTTGTCAAGTCTTTTTAAAATTTGAGGGGAAATCCGTTACCTAAAAGGGAGAAAAAGGGTTTCCCCCCTTATGCCTTTGACATTTTTTCCTCATCTCCGCCTCCAAGGGAGACCCCACGTTTTTTCTTTTTCCCGTGTTTCAAAACGTCCCCCCACTTTGGTTTCCCATCTTTACACCCACCTCTGTGGTTACCTTTTTCCCTTTGGGAAACTCCTGAAACAAATTTTTTTTTGGGTTTGTCCTCGGCTCAGATCCCTCCCTTAAACCCGCCTCAGTCTGACCCTCGCTTTTTTCGGTGTTCCTCTCAAAAAAGCCCCAGTTTGGGCGGGGACCTCGTACAAAACCTTCCTCCCAATCTTTTCCCTTTACTTCTCAAAATAAAAAAAAAGGTCCGTTAACACCCCCAACCCATTTTCCCCCCTCCCATTTTACCCTCCCTGTCCTGCCCCGGTTCCCCCCTCTCTTTGGGTTCATTTACAATGAAAGAGGTTCCCCCTCCTCCTCTTACGTATTTTCCTCCCCTTTTCCCCTCCCAAGTTTTCTTCCTCTTCTGCCACCTCCCAGGTTTCTGCCTTTTCCGTCCCCTCCCACGCTTCTCCAGTTCCCTCCCCCTTTGGGGCCCCCACCCCCTTTGGGTACGGGGTCCATTAAAGTTCCAATTTTTTACTCTCCTCCCCCTACCATTTCCAAAATTGTTCCCATGGGACGTCTTAAATTTCCCGAAACACTTGAACCCAATCTCTGTTTAAAATTGCGGGAGCCCAAAACCATCATTGGAAAATGACCTTCTTCCGCCCCTTTCTCCTCGGCTCCATCGGGGGAAAATCCTTTTTCCCACTGTGCACCGTTCCTTCGTCTTGAACTTTTTTCCCCCACTGCCCCGCAGGGTGGATTTTTCTAACCCCTCTAGCCCTTTTGGGAAACCCCTCACCGCGGTTTTCAATTTATTTTTAAATTCATTGCCAATCATGGCCTATTTACAGTAAAAATTACGCGGGCCTCGGGGGAATCGGGGTGAGCTTTAGATGTTTTTCTCTCCCCGTTTTCCCCCGTTTTGGGGTTTTTCTTTTCAGGAACCAAAATTACACTCTGCTGTTATTTCTCCCATCTCAGGCTATAATTTATTTTTAAATTTTTCAGAACCCCCTTTTCCCGATGGGACCTTAAAACCCTTTTAGGGCGACAGGCCCCCTCCAACTCGTTCTCAGGGTCGGCCAAAAATTTTAAAAAAAAAAAATTAATTTCCTTTTTTGAAAAGAAAGAGAAAACTTTTTCCCCAATTTATAAAGACACCAAAAGTTTGAAATTTGATAGAAAACTTACGGAATTATGCCCCCGCAAAGTTACGGGTCTCGGCGTGTTTTGCATCGGCGATTTTGGGGCCCCCTTTGAGCCCCAATTTCGGCCAAATTTTCCCCTGTACTAGTCGACAAAAAAAATGAATAATTTGCCTAAAACTCCTTTTTTCTATCGAATGGGTTTCAAGAAAAACCCCCATTTATGAAATTCAAATTCCAGTTCAGTGGGCAGAATTAAAACAAATTTTTCCAATTTCACAAAATTTCAAAAGATGCCCAATTTTCCCAATAGGGGTCCAGAATAAAAAAGGGAAAAACATTCCTGGCCCCTAAAATGACATTTCCTCTAGTCATTAGTCACGTCCCAAGGCCCCCCTTATATTCTTTTTCTTTCCACTTTGAATTTTTTTTAAAATTTTCCCCAAAAAAAAAATAAGATTTACTGTGTTTTCAGACTACTGCATTTTGTTAAAAAGGGTTTTAAAATTTTTTTTGGTGCACTTTGAAAAAATATTTGACTCACCAGTTGCGTGTATTTTCAAAGCTTGGCCAAAGTTTGTTTACTTTTTAATTTGGTTTTAAAAAACGAAAAATTTCCCGCCCCTTTGAATTTAAAATTTTTTGGGAAACCCTTTTATTGAAAAACCAAGGGCAAAAACATCTCAAAATTTTTGTAAAAGTCCCCATTCTAAAAATGGGGACCACCAAACTAGAATACAACAAAAAAATACCCAAAAGTAAAAAAAAAGTGGCCCCAAAAACGCTGATTTTTCCAAAAAAAATGGTTTAAAGTTTTTTTTTTTTCTTTTTGCACTGGGGGTGCTGCAGGATTTTTTTTTGACTGTGCACACTGACCCCACAAGACCCCTTCTTTTTATATTAAAAGGGCCTAAAACCCGCTTTCCCCCCCCCCTAGAATTTTAGGGGCCGGGTAGGAAAATTTTTGAGTACTATTGGACGTCAAAAAAACCCCTAAGTAGACGGGGACCCAATAAGGTACCAAAACCCTCCCAAAAGGGTTAATGAAGTGTTCCCTTCTAAAGGACGGGGCCCGATATTCCGTACCATCACTATTTTTTCATACTTCCCCTGCAAAACACAGCAGCCCCCCATCCACTTACATAGGGGGTATACGTTGTTTTTTTATATCTCTCTCCTTCTCGGGATTATCTATTCCGGATATTTCCCCTTTTTTGTTTTTTGTCATTACCGCCCCCGATTCTGTTACTTGGGGGATTTTTTAAAGCCCACCATTTCCCTGGGGGGGCTCACGTGATTCCCGTGGAATTCAGTTAGAGGCTTTTCTTACCACCCACCCCCTCCATGTTTTAAATACAGGTACTTACACCCATTTTGATCCTCGGACTCATGCTCTCTCTTGCATCGATCTCTCAGTCTGCTCTTCCTCCGCCGCATTAGACTTCACTTGGTCTGTTCTCCCAGACTTACATGACAGCGATCATTTCCCAATCATTCTTACTTCCCCTTCATATTCGCCACCTCTTCGTACCCCACGCTGGCAATTTGATCGGGCAGATTGGAACCTTTACTCACACCTAACTGTTTTTAAAAAGGTTCCTTCTTCGTCCTCCATCGATGAGCTTTTACACCTCTTCTCGTCCTCCGTTTTCACCACAGCTTCTCATTCTATACCACAAACTTCGGGCAGGCATTCTCAGAAATGCGTGCCTTGGTGGTCTCCTGCTTGTGCTCGTGCAGTACGTTTGAAACGCGCTGCATGGGGCAGGTATCGGTACAATAGAACCACAGAGAGACTCCTTGATTTTAAACAGAAGCATGCTATCACTCGCCGTGTCATCCGTGATGCTAAACGCACTTGCTGGCGAGATTATGTCTCCACCATCACCTCTGCTTCCTCTATGAGTGCAGTCTGGAAAAAAGTACGAAAACTGAGTGGTAAATATTCTCCTGACCCGGCTCCTGTTCTGCGGGTTGCCGGTGTTGATATAGCAAACCCACTAGATGTTGCCAATGAAATTGGCAATCATCTGGTCCGTATTTCTCAGGGACTCCATCTGTGCCCCTCATTTCTTTCCTCAAAGTCTGCCAGAGAGTTAGCACCCTTGGACTTTTCTTCTCTCAGAGAAGAACAGTATAATGTGCCTTTTACTCTTCAAGAACTGGAGGCAACACTCTCAGCTTGTCGATCATCGGCAGCTGGGCCCGATGACATTCATATTCGTATGCTACAACATTTACATCAGTCAGCCCTTGCAGTCCTATTACGCCTTTACAATCTTATTTGGTCACGAGGAGTTCTTCCACAGCTGTGGAAATCCGCCATTGTTTCTCCCTTTCCGCAAACCAGGCACTACGGACATGAAACCTCCCACTATCGTCCCATTGCTCTTACCAGTGCAGTTTGCAAAGTAATGGAACGCCTAGTAAATAGACGCTTAGTGTGGTATTTAGAGACACACAACAGTCTCTCCACTTGTCAATATGGCTTTCGTAAGGGACGTTCTACCATAGACCCCTTACTACGCTTGGATACGTATGTTCGTAATGCCTTTGCGAATAACCACTCAGTTATTGCCATATTTTTTGACCTTGAGAAGGCATATGACACAACTGGAGGTATAATATTTTAGCCCAAGCCCACTCCTTAGGCCTTCGAGGCAATCTACCATCCTTCCTTAAGAACTTTTTAACTGACAGGCATTTCCGTGTTCGGTTAATAATGTGCTCTCCCCGGACTTTATCCAAGCTGAAGGTGTCCCCCAGGGATGTGTTCTGAGCACAACACTTTTTCTCCTTGCTATTAATGATTTGGCCTCTAGTCTTCCATCAAATATTTGGTCATCACTCTATGTTGATGACTTCGCTGTTGCCTGTGCAGGCGCTGACTGTCACCTCATTACAGTTTCTCTCCAACATGCAGTCGACCGTGTTTCCAATTGGGCCACCACATGTGGGTTTAAATTTTCCAGCACTAAAACCCACCAAATTACTTTCACTAGACGCTCTGTCATCTCCGATCATCCTTTGTACCTCTATGGCTCCCGTATCCCTGAACATGATACAGTCAAGTTTCTGGGCCTCCTCTTTGATCGTAGGTTATCCTGGAAACCTCACATTACCTCTCTGAAGGCAACTTGTCACAGCCGGCTGAACCTTCTTAAAACCCTTTCTCATCTTTCACGGGGAGCTGATCGTCGAACCCTCCTTCGCCTACATTCCACCCTTATTTTATCGAAACTTGATTATGGTGACCAGATCTATTCAGCGGCATCTCCTGCTACTCTCTCTAGCCTTAACCCCATTCATCACCAAGGATTACGTTTATGCCTTGGTGCTTTTCGCTCTTCCCCTGTTGAGAGCCTCTATGCAGAAGCGAACGTTCCATCCTTATCCGATCGCCGTGATGCCCATTGCCTGCGCTACTATGTACGCTCTCATGATCTCCGCAATCCTTCCATTTATAGAATGGTCACTGATATTAGTAGACATTCTTTATTTGTTCGCCGCCCCTGTTTACTCCATCCCTTCTCTCTTCGCCTTCATTCGCTCTTGTCTTCTCTTCAACTACCACCTTTCTATGTACATGTAGCATCTCACTTTTCCCTACCCCCCTGGGAAGTTCCAGCTGTTCGAGTCTGTTCTTTCTCCCTCCCTTGCTTGAAAGCCCAACTGTCTACGGTCGCTTCCCGCTCTCTTTTTCTTGACCACTTTCACTCTCATTCTCATGTCATTGCTGTGTACACAGATGGCTCTAAGTCTTCTGACGGCGTAGGATTCACAGCAGTGTTTCCGGACAGCATCGTACAAGGGCATTTACTATCTTTGGCTAGTATTTTTACTGCTGAATTATATGCCATCCTTACAGCACTTATCCGTATTGCATCTATGCCTGTGTCATCATTTGTGGTTGTCTCAGACTCCCTTAGTGCTTTACAGGCTATACAAAAATTTGATACACCTCACCCCTTAGTCCTCCGTATCCAACTTTGGCTACGCCGCATCTTTACCAAGCATAAAGATATTGTTTTTTGTTGGGTCCCTGGTCATGTTGACGTACAGGGCAATGAACAGGCAGATACTGCTGCGCGGTCAGCAGTACATGACCAACCAGTTTCTTATAGAGGTTTTCCATTTACGGACTATTTTGCTTTAATATCTTCCCACCTTCACACCCGTTGGCAACAACGTTGGTTTACTATGCTCGGCAACAAACTTCAATCTATTAAACTGAGTATAGGTTACTGGCCATCTTCTTATCACCAGTGTCGAGGTTGGGAGACTACTCTCTCCCGTCTTCGCATTGGCCATACTCGTCTTACTCATGGATATCTCATGGAGAGGCGTCTTGCTCCTCTCTGTGAGAATTGCCAAGCTCCATTATCAGTCAGTCACATTCTGTTGGACTGCCCACTTTATCAATGAGGACGCAGAATTTACCTCTGTCGTCGTCTTCGCTCCGCTGCTCTCTCTTTACCTTCCCTTCTCGCTGATGGACCCACCTTTCATCCGGACTCTCTCATTGACTTTTTGACAACAACTGACTTACTTCACAAATTCTGATACCTTCAGCCCTTTCTACTTCAATCTCTTGCTACCCTCTACCCCCGTACTATCCCCTGCCCTGCTGTTTTCTGTAACCGGCTGATCATCCCTCCTCCCTTCTGCCATCCAATACCCTCGCTTCCTTCCCTACCCTGCAGCGCTGTATAGCCCTTGTGGCTTAGCTCTTCTTTTTGATTATAATAATAATAATAATTGTCGATACCGGGGCTTGTGAGGAAGGATGCGAAGATGTGAGAACAGACTGAAGTGTTGTAGTATGGATGTCAGAGCCTAGGACAGCAAAAGAATTAGATACCGGAGTGGCTATGGGAGGGGTAACCACAGAGGAGGCTGCAGAAGATGGGACCCCAGAAGTGGGGGGACGTTTTGAAACACGAGAATAAGAAACACGGGGTAGTCTCCCTTGGAGGCGAAGATGAGAAACTGCCATAGCATAAGGGAGACCTGCCTCTATGAGGCAACGGATTTCATGTTCATTTAAGTAGACCTGACAACGGCGAGAGTACGAAGGGTGAGCCTCATGACAAGGCAAGAGGGAGGTCGACTGCAAGACGTATTAGAATGGTCATCGGCACCACAGACTGGGCATTCAGGTATAGACCTGCAATATTTCGCTAGGTGACCAAACTGCCAGCAATTTCTACACTGTTGCGGTGTAGGGGTCACCTTTCAAACTTGTAACCAATGTCCTGCTACATAAACAGAGGATGGGAGTTCACGGCTGTCAAAAGTTAATCGAGCCACATTGCAAGGGTATCACCTCTGCCCGTGGGCAGGAAGGACATAAGTGTCTACCTTGAGGATTGGGAGATCTTGGAGTTCCAGCTATTCGAGAATGTCATTGCCACATGTCTGAAAATTCTGTTGGACTATGGTATGGGGCTGAATGACAGTACCACTACAAGAATTGAGGGAATGGTGTTTTTCAATAGTGACTGGAATAGTATCGATATGTGAAAGAAGAGAAAGATCATGAGCTTGGGTAGCATTCTGAACTGTGATGATGCGCATATTGCTCTTAAGAGCATAAAAGGAAATATCTCTACCAACATGTCGTAGGAGCGCCTTGCCAATACTATGGTCAGAAAGATAGGCACTAGAGGAAGTCGGTCGTAAAGTAAAAAATTTAGTCCATTGTGCATTCCGAAACTGAGCATGGAAAGGGAGTGCATGATGGGTTGATCGTTTCTGAGAAGAACGAGAAGGTGGTGAAGTATCATCATCAGGCAATTGTCGTTGGCATTTAGGAGTGGGACCAGAGCTGGTCCAATGTGAAACGGGCTGGCGATTCAAAAATTGCCGCATCGTAGAGGGAGAGGCCGGAAGCATAGTCAAAGATATCTAGGTATCCAGGTAAAGGAGAGCGGAGGGCCCTGGTACCTGAAGCGAGTGAGGAAACAGCACCAGTAAGAGGTACAGGGGCATCAGGAGTGTCTGAAGAGTGGTCAAAAAATGAGACAGGGTCAGAATGGAGTGTGGTATCAAGAAGGGGCCCCGGGGTAGAAGGTTCATGGATTGGGATCTCCATGGTTAGGTTCTTGTCTTTTTTTTGTTTTTAAGAAAAAAAAAGAAAAGAAAAAAAAGGAATAAAAAAGGGGGGGGAGTGAGGAGAAATAGTTCCTAGGAAGAATGAAAGGGCCGGAAATCTCCCTCCGTGCCCAAAAGGACCTCAGAACCGCAAGTAGCGCAGATGCAGCATGGAACCCGTGCCATATCCTACCCTTCATGCCAGTAAACCAGCAATCCAGGATAGCAACCTCACATCTGCCGAGCTACTTTGGTGGACAAAAGAGAGGGCAGCCGGATACAGGAAGGCCCCGCTTTACGGCGTTTCACTTTACGGCGTTCCGCTAATACGGACATTTCAAATTATGACCAAAACTCACTATACGGCTCCCCCCACCTGACTTTCTAATACGGTCACCGTGCCCCACCCTGTTTGTTTACATTCTCCATGAGCTCAGTAAGCACTAAGTCTCTCCATTTTGTCTGGAAACTCCAAAATTTCAAATGTTTTTAAAAGTTATTTCATATTTTATATATACTCTGATAATTATACTTATGTATACCTGTACCTAAATAAACTTACATACATCAAGTCATTTAAATGTCGTATATTACGTTAATATACACATTTTCATTAATCCATCCATGATATTTTTTCAAAATTATATAATAAACACGATGCATAACATATAAATAAGATAAATACACCCCACAGTAGAATAAATAAACATAAATGTGAGCTGTGTAGCAGACGACTTCCACAAGTGGTGATAATAACAATACTGAGTCTCATTAAATGTCGTATATTACGGTAATATACACATTTTCATTAATCCAGCCATGATATTTTTTTCAAAATTATATAATAAACACTATACATAACATATAAATAAGATAAATACACCCCACAGTAGAATAAATAAACATAAATGTGATCTCTGGTAGCAGACGACTTCCACAAGTGACGCCATAATAACAATAGTCACGGAGTCTCATTAAATGTCGTTATTTACGGTAATATACACATTTTCATTAATCCATCCATGATATTTTTTCAAAATTATATAATAAACACGATGCATAACATATAAATAAGATAAATACCACCCCACAGTAGAATAAATAAACAAATGTGAGCTGTGTAGCAGACACTTCCACAAGTGGTGATAATAACAATACTGAGTCTCATTAAATGTCGTATATTACGGTAATATACACATTTTCATTAATCCAGCCATGATATTTTTTTTCAAAATTATATAATAAACACTATACATAACATATAAATAAGATAAATACACCCCACAGTAGAATAAATAAACATAAATGTGATCTCTGGTAGCAGACGACTTCCACAAGTGACGCCATAATAACAATAGTCACGGATGTCTCATTAAATGTCGTATATTACGGTAATATACACATTTTCATTAATCCATCCATGATATTTTTTTCAAAATTATATAATAAACACGATGCATAACATATAAATAAGATAAATACACCCCACAATAGATAAATAAACATAAATATAAGATGTGGGAGCCTGGTTTGTTTACATAACTCTGCGCCTGTCACCTCTCATGTATTCATTCTTTCTCTCTCTCATTTATTCGTTTTATCTCATTTACTTACTCCTGACCCTACATTAAGACCTACAAATATTTTAAGGTAAGTAATGAGTGAACTGTTATACATATTTATCGCTCTGGATGCTTAAATATCATAGAATAGTATGTGTGGGTGGGGTGGCCTGGTGAAATAGCCTGCCTATTACAATACATACCACACTTGATTTCTTACAATAAATACTACTTGTCTCACCCTAGATTAAGACTATAAATATTTAAGGTAAGTAATGAGTGCACTATGTGTGTATTGTACCTTTTTATTGTTTTTTGATGCCTGGTTCTATTGCTAACTTAATATATGTTAGTGTAAACTTGTTATCTAGTGTTTGTATGCATTTATAAGTGGAAAAAAAGGGTGTTCCACTTTACGGCGATTTCCGCTTTACGGCGCTAGCCTGGAACCTAACCCGCCGTATAAGTGGGGCCTTCCTGTATCTGCCACAAAGCATACCTCCTTCAGCCACCACCCCCGGAATCCAAAAGGTGGCTTCCAGAGATATACCCGTCACCTGAAAGACACCCAAAGCCACCCCGCGGGATACCGGAGAGGGATCGGGACATCTCCAGGCGATCCAGATTCCACGGCAAACTACGCCACCTCCAAGACCCTCAACGTAATGGGATGGACCCCGGTACCCTTCCCCCTACCAAGGAACCGGGATGCCTGTGGGAAGAACCCTACAGGCCAAAAAGAGGAAGGGAATAAGGGAGGGACAGGGAGGAGGAGGAGGAAAGGGAAAAGGGAGGGTAGGGTGGATGGGATAGGGAAGGGGGGGGGGATTGGAGGGTAATTAGGCTCGGTCTGAGGAAGGAGACCATCAGGTCTAATTCCTCAGACCAAGAGCCTGTTCACTATGCCAGGGAGCCCCCCTTGAAGAGGACTTCAGGAATAAAGTGATGCTTAAACCATTCAATAAATATTTCCTGTCATCTGTGCTGACTGGTTTGACCTCAAAGGTCAAGGTTTCTTTCTACAACTTTCAAAGCACGAGGCTTCTTAGAGCTGTAAATAACCATGGGCTTACACTTGAAATCACCTGATGAATTACCGCAAAGGAGCAAGGTGAAGCTATCCTCTGCTACCTTGAAGCTCGGTGCACTTTTCTCTTGCTGACTGATATACGTTCTTGTTGGCATTTTCTTCCAAAAAACACTTGTCTCATCAGCATTTAAACACTTGATGTGGCTCATAGCCACCCTCAGAAATAATTTCCTGCAATTCAGCAGGGAAATTACTTGCTGCTGTATGATCAGCTGAAGCACTTTCACCACACAACTTAATGTTATGTAACTTATTATGCAACTTAAAGTTGTGGAAGCAGCCTGTGCTAAACATAGTCTTTTTCAGGCCTTCCATCCTTATCACACACTGCTTTAACCCGTAAACGGTCCAAACGTATATATATTCGTTCACTACCCCAGTGCCCAGAATATTTTGAAAAATAAAAAAAGTTTTTTTTTTATTGAAAAAAAAAGAGCACATTTTTCTAAGTGTTATAGGATAAAAAAAAATTAGAGTCAGTACTTACCGAGATATGAGGCCGCAAAGTTGGCACTTGGGGATCACCTGGCGGCAACATGGAGTGCTACCACTTGCAGAAGTGTTGCCGATATACCTTTTTTTCTATTTTTCATATTACATGTATTTTATATAATTTTTATGTTCTGATAATTACAATTTATAGTAGTTCTTGTCATTTCATAACCAATCTTTGTTCTGACACTAGTATTAGGTACTGAAATTGTACTCTAATTGTCACAAACACACTGACAGGTGAACATTTACACCTGCCTTGGTCATTTACTATTGTCTTGGAATATATACAAAGTATTTATATGTCCCAGCAATGTTTTGGATATGTGGAAGTATATAATAACTATGAGAAGGAGGAGGAGGAGGAGGGGGAGGAGGAGGAGAAGAAGGAAGAGGAGGAGAAGAAGGAAGAGGAGGAGAAGAAGGAAGAGGAGGAGAAGAAGGAAGAGGAGGAGAAAGACAAAGAGGAGAAGGAGGAGAAGGAGAAGACAAATATGTAGTAATAATGAAATAATAAGTTCCCTTGAATCATGAAAAACGAAGTCCACCCCTGAGAGTGACATGATAAGATGAGATAACATCTCATAAGGGCTGACGTTTGATGAGCATACACGAGGTTGGGGGAGGGTGTAGCAGATAAGAAAAGATTAGAGGTGACGTTTGATGAGCATCGCCCTCCTTTGTTTTCGCTGGTTCACAAGCATGTCTCTATTTGTCTGTCTGTCAAGCCCCTGTCTATCTGTCTAGCTCTCTGTCTCAGAATCACAAGATGTCGTCATCACGTTTACTTACATCTTCAAGCAGAGTATAGCACTTTGTCTGGATTTTTTGGGTTATCCTAGGTAATTTACACTATGTATATGTGTATTTGTGTGTACCTGTGAGACAGAGATAGACAGACAGATAGAAAGAGATAGAGATAGACAGGCATAGACAGAGACAGATAGACAGGCATAGACAGAGACAGATAGACAGAGACAGAAATAGATTGATAGAGACAAAGATAGACAAAGACAGAGATAGACAGAGAGACAGAGATAGACATAGATACAGACAAACGGAGATAGAGCCAGGCCGCCAGCAGCCAGCCAGCCACACAGCTGGCCACCATGCAGTTGGCCAGCCACCTGGCCAGCCAGCTAGTCAGCCTGCTAGCCAGCCAATCAGTCAGCCGGTCATCCAGCCAGGCAGCTAGCCAGCCAGCCTGCCAACCAGCCAGCCTGCCAGCCAGCCAGAATTGTTTCTCTTGACATAGGCCGTAGATTATAAGACATTCTGAAAGGGTGTTGCACAAATATTGCACATGGGTTATTATCGAGGTTTTTTGATATTTCCTCGACCACTTGTGGCCACATCCACCTCAAAGCCACTAAACTCAGGGTCAAAATCACTTTCTTCTTAAAATGGGAGTGTTAATACTACATGACATCAGTGAATCCCAGGTGTTTGCTGCATTGTTTGCTCTAGCTGGCACTCATTTGAGCTGGTGCTCCCACAAAGTACTAAGTGGTCCCAGATTTTTTTAATACCGTGCACACAGAGTGTTAGGACCCATTCTATGCTGACAAGGCATCTCAGGCGAATCGTTCCTAATTTGAAGGCAGGAAAAATAAAACATATGTACGTTTGGGGCACTAGCGGTAAAAACGTATATATACGTTTGGACCGTTTATGGATTAAACAACTGTAAGGACTTTTACATATTTAAGATGAAATTAAGTGGTACACCTTTCTTTGGTTTTTGTTTGATCCACTCAAGCAACAACAAGTTTTCAGTTTTATTTACCTTTGTGATCTACGTGTCACTCTTTTCATGAGATGACATCCTGGGTTATTCATTACACAAGCTAGTATATTCACCTCATTCTTTTTAATTTTACTAACTGATGAATCATTAAGGCCATAGGCCCTCACTATATCCACCACACACGAGCCACTCTTAAGCTTGTCTAATAACTCAATTTTTTTCATAACTCCTGCACTTTAACTCTTAAACCTTGCCACTTTCAGCAACACTTGTATAGCTACTGGGTGTCATGATTGCTTGGCAAATACAAGATATGGCAATTAAAAGATCTAAACTCAATCCACAAACATAATAATAAACACAGCTAGCTCCTAGCTGTGTTGGGGAAGTATCCCACAGCGACGCTCTGAATTTTTTTCCCTCCCACAAACCAAATCGTGTTAAGTTAATTTTACGAAGTGTTGTATTCTCTATAAGGATTACAATGCGGGGTTTACAGATTTTGGTTATTGTGTGGTTTACATGTAGTAAAATAATAATTACAGAGGGGGCCACTAGAACACCTAGCATGGCTAGTCATTTCGGGCAAACTTAGATTAATTCTTAACCCTAAATTATAACAAATTGTGGAGTAAGTTGACTAAATACTAAGTGACTAAATACTAAATGACAAATACTAGTTTGTGAGTTTAGCAATGTGAATGCTCTTGTTTTGGCACAATACATAGTTTCTATATTGGAGTATCACAGGCAAACTTATGACTAGTTTGGAATCATTATTTTAAGATTAGGATATGTATTTCTGTGCTTATATTTATTTATTTATTTATTTATTAATTAATTTGAACATGATACAGTGAAGTACAAAGTTATTGCAGTGCAACATGCCAAACCCCTTGTATGCAGAGCATTATGGGCAGGCTTACCTGGAGTTTACCTGGAGAGAGTTCCGGGGGTCAACGCCCCCGCGGCCCGGTCTGTGACCAGGCCTCCTGGTGGATCAGAGCCTGATCAACCAGGCTGTTACTGCTGGCTGCACGCAAACCAATGTACGAGCCACAGCCCGGCTGATCAGGAACCGACTTTAGGTGCTTGTCCAGTGCCAGCTTGAAGACTGCCAGGGGTCTGTTGGTAATCCTCCTTATATATGCTGGGAGGCAGTTGAACAGTCTCGGGCCCCTGACACTTATTGTATGGTCTCTTAACGTGCTAGTGACACCCCTGCTTTTCATTGGGGGGATGTTGCATCGTCTGCCAAGTTTTTTGCTTTCGTAGTTTACCTGGAGTTTACCTGGAGAGAGTTTCGGGGGTCAACGCCCCCGCGGCCCGGTCTGTGACCAGGCCTCCTGGTGGATCAGCGCCTGATCAACCAGGCTGTTGCTGCTGGCTGCACGCAAACCAGCGTACGAGCCACAGCCCGGCTGATCAAGAACTGACTTTAGGTGCTTGTCCAGTGCCAGCTTGAAGACTGCCAGGGGTCTGTTGGTAATCCCCCTTATGTGTGCTGGGAGGCAGTTGAACAGTCTCGGGCCCCTGACACTTATTGTATGGTCTCTTAAACGTGCTAGTGACACCCCTGCTTTTCATTGGGGGGATGGTGCATCGTCTGCCAAGTCTTTTGCTTTCGTAGTGAGTGATTTTCGTGTGCAAGTTCGGTACTAGTCCCTCTAGGATTTTCCAGGTGTATATAATCATGTATCTCTCCCTCCTGCGTTCCAGGGAATACAGGTTTAGAAACCTCAAGCGCTCCCAGTAATTGAGGTGTTTTATCTCCGTTATGCGCGCCGTGAAAGTTCTCTGTACATTTTCTAGGTCGGCAATTTCACCTGCCTTGAAAGGTGCTGTTAGAGTGCAGCAATATTCCAGCCTAGATAGAACAAGTGACCTGAAGAGTGTCATCATGGGCTTGGCATCCCTCGTTTTGAAGGTTCTCATTGTGAGGGAAAAGTAGGTGTAAGTGGGGTTAAGGTTGTTCGGGCAACCAGGAACCATTAGCGAGTTACGTTGCGCCCCCCCCCCCTCTGGCGGGCTGGGGCAAAACTAGTTCCTGGTGTCCGATTTGTTAAAGTTTCTACTCCTGGTAATATTGACCTTACCTGGTGTGGATTGAAGTTTGGAGTCACTTCACCTCCACTCTTCTCCTAATCAGGTAGGGTGATCTACCAGGAGTATTACTGTTTGTTCTTTTCTAGGTTTGCTGGTTACCAGTAATGATTTTGGCATTTATCATTCTTTTCAATTCTTAAATGTTATATTATCATAACTATGGGTAACCAGTTTATTTTCTTTTATTTACCAGCTCTGTTCCTGGTGTGGTCTTCCAGGATAGACGCCAGATAAAGGAGCAAGACGTGTTAATAATACTTATTAACATTATTCTACTACTACCGGCCCTTACCTATTCTACTTGTGCTCCATCCAAGTGGTAGGAGATTCCAGAACATCGGATTACCATCTGCCCAGGATAACCAACATAAATAACATCAGAGGAACTATCCAGGGCCATACCTACTCCTGCCCAACTCAAAGAACTGAAGGCCAATTTTTTTTATTATATTTAAATTTTAAGTAAAATTCTCAAAAATAATTATTCTCATTTTTCCTAAGTTATTTCTTTATTTATTTATTTTTCCATTAATTTCTTTTGTTCAGTTGGAAGGCGTTCCACTGACACTCATTATCCATCCTGTCATTTTTCTAGCAGATGCGATCGATACAATGTTATGGTCCTTGAAGGTGAGATCCTCCGACATGATCACTCCCAGGTCTTTGACGTTGGTGTTTCGCTCTATTTTGTGGCCAGAATTTGTTTTGTACCCTGATGAAGATTTAATTTCCTCGTGTTTACCATATCTGAGTAATTGAAATTTCTCATCGTTGAACTTCATATTGTTTTCTGCAGCCCACTGAAAGATTTGGTTGATGTCCGCCTGGAGCCTTGCAGTGTCTGCAATGGAAGACACTGTCATGCAGATTCGGATGTCAGATAACAATTTAGCACAAATGAGAATTACAAAGACAGGTCATATGATCATTTACTGTGTTGCTGAGCATTCAGTAGAATGGAGTATTCTGTTAGGTAATGTAATTAAAATATAAAGTTTGGGTCACAGGTTAGACATTTATGAGATGCAATTATTCAGTATTTATTTAGTTGTGGGTGAGTAAGTGATTTTTGAGAAGAGACTTGAATTTATAAACAAACAGTGTTTCTTTTATATTCACAGGTAATGAATTCCAGAGTTTAGGGCCTTTTATGTGCATTGAGTTTTTGCACAGCGTGAGATGGACTCGAGGAACATCAAAGAGTGATCTGTGCCTTGTGTTATGGTCATGTGTTCTGTTGAGGTTGGTAAGGAGACGTTTGAGGGGAGGGTTTATGTCAGAATTAAGTGTTCTATGAATGTAGTAGGTGCAGTAATAAGTATGGATGTTTTGTATGGTGAGTAGGTTTAGAGTTTTGAATATGGTGGAGTGTGCTGCCTGTAGTGGGAATTTCTTATCATTCTGACTGCAGCCTTTTGTTGGGTAATTAATGGTCTGAGATGGTTTATTGTTGTTGAGCCCCATGCACAAATTCCATAGGTGAGATAGGGGTAAATAAGTGAGTGATATAGGGCCAGGAGGGCTGACTGTGGAACATAGTACCGTATCTTCGATAGTATGCCTACGGTCTTGGAAATTTTTTTGGAAATTTGTTGTATATGTGTTTGAAATTTGAGTCTATTATCAAGGTGGATTCCTAAGAATTTTCCCTCTGTAAGTTTTGTGATAGGTGAACCGTTTATCATTATGTTAAGAGGGACATCTGTAGCTGTTACCAAACTGAATGAAGTAGGTTTTGTCAATGTTTAGAGTAAGTTTGTTAGTACTCATCCAGGTAGATATTTTCTGTAATTCGGTATTTACAGTATTGGCTAGCATGACTGGGCTTGGGTGAGAGAAGACATATGTAGTGTCATCTGCAAATAGTGTGGGTTTGAGTAGTTGCGATGCATTTGGTAGGTCATTTATGTATATGAGAAAGAGAAGAGGGCCTAGGACACTTCCCTGTGGGACACCAACTGTAATTGGCTGTGCGGAAGAGTTTGCCCCGTTTGTGTACACATATTGGCTTCTGTTGCTGAGGTAAAACTTTAAGTAGCTGAGGGAGTGCCCTCTTATACCACAGTGTGACAATTTTATGTGGAGCAAGTCATGGTCAACTGTATCAAAAGCTTTACGTAAGTCTACGAAGATCCCCAGTGGGGCTTCTTTTTCCTCTATTGCAGTGTATATGTGTTCTAGCATGTGTATAATAGCATCATTAGTATTTTTATTAGGCTTGAACCCAAATTGACAGGGGTTGAGTATGTTGTAGGAGATGAGATAGGAATAGATTTGCTTATGAATTAATTTTTCGAAGATTTTAGAGAGAGGGTGTAAGATGGATATTGGCCTATAGTTATTCAAGTCTGTTTGGTCTCCTCCTTTATGGATCAGGGTGACCCTTGCTATTTTGAGAACTGTAGGGAAGGTAGAGGAGTCTATGGATTTGTTAAAGAGTGTTGCAATGATTGGTGATAGTACTTGTGACGCTTTTTTGTTGAAAAGGGTGGTAAGGAATTTAAACCCTCCGGGTCTTGTTTTTTTTGTGTTGTTAATAGGGAACTTCGGGTAGGGTTGCCCAGAGCGGGGAACAGTGGTTGGGGAGTTGCCAGTGAGGTAGTCTTTGGGGTTTGGGGTATCTGAGGGGGGGAAATTTTATTGGAAGGGTTTTTTTCCTAAACTGGAGAAGAAATTTTTAAAGTCTTTTTTGTGTTTCAGTTGGGGGAAATTTGGGGGTTCATCTGGTTTTGTTTAATTAAATTTCGCAATTTCTTGATATTTTTTTTTTCCTAAAAAGGGCTGATGGGGTTTTTTTCCGGGTTTTTTTTTATTCCCTTTCGTAAGTTGGATAACTGTTCTTATAAAACATTTTTTTGGGCCCCTTATGGGCGGGTTTTGGGAAAATTGACGGTAACTTTTTCATGATAAAAAAACCCCGAAATGACCACGTTTTGAAAACAAAACCATACCATGGGGGGGAAATTTAACCCCCCGTCAAAAGAGTCCTCAAAATCCAGACTGTCCTTTAGCCACTGGACCAGCAAACCCCAAATAAGTTTCTTTCCAACTAGGTATATTTCTACACCAAAAAGGAAGGGTTTAAGCAAAGGCCCCCACTTTTGACCACAAATGCAATTTTTTTTTACAGACGAATCTCCAGCTAGTGTGGCCGTGACGAACTCTAGCCAAGTCCCCTCACTCCCCGTCAAAAATTGAAAACCCGAAATCGTAAGGAAAACGCTGCAAACAAACCCAAAAACCTGGGGGGGGGGGGGGGCCGGGTTTTTAAACCCCGCGGCAGGAGCCCCTAAAAACTCCGGACCGCGCATTAGCCCATGGCCCCGCAGCCTATGGTAACCTTCCAATGGTTTAAAAGAAAACCTATTTGGGCGAATCTTATTGGGGCACTGGCCCAGTGGCAAGGGCAATGGCGGAGTTTTGAGATTCTCTGAGCAAAACAAGGTGTTTTTTTAAAAAAGCCAGTGACATTGGGTGAAAAGGACAGTAATAGGTTAAGTAAAAAAACCCAAAATGACAGGAAGGGTAAAGAAAAAGGAGAGTTTTTTAAATGTTTTTAGCTAATACCCGTATTCTGGGAATAAGATGGACGAGCCTCACCAAAGTAATAAAGAAAGCCAAAACAACAATACTCCCCCGTAGTTTTCAAAGACATAGAGGAGATAAAAAAAGCCCTGGAAAACCCCTTCTCAGTTCAAAACCCCAAAAAAAAAACCAAAAATTTTCCAAAAACCAAAAACCCCCCCCCCCCAAAAAAAAAAAAAATTTTTTTTAAAAAAAAAAAAAATAAAAACAACCCCCCGGGGGCCCCCGGGGGTTTTTAAAAATTTTTTTTTCCCCCCCCCAAAAAAAAAAAATTTTTAAAAAAAATAAGGGGTTTTCCTTCCCCCCCTTTTTAAAAAGGGGGCCCTTTTTTTAAAAATTTTTTTTTTAAAAATTAAAAACCCCCCCAAAACCCCAAAAAATTTTTAAAAAAAAATTCCCCCCAAAAATTAAAAAAAACCCCCTTCCCTTTTTTTTTTAAGGGGAAATTTTTTAAAAAAAAAATAACCCCCCCCCGGGGGGGAAAAAAAAAAAAAAATTAAAAAAAAAAAAAAATTTAACCAAAAAACCCCAAAAAAAAGGTAAACCCAAAAAAAAAAATTCCAAGAAAACCCCCTTTAAAATTGACCATTTTTTAAAACCCCCCCCTTTTTTTTTTTTTCCCCCCCGGGTTTTTTCCCCCCCAAAAAAAAACCCCCCCTTTTTTTTTTTTTTCCCCGGGGGTTCCCCCCGGGGCCCCCAAAAAAAATTTTTTCCCCCCCCCCCAAAAAACCCCCCCCCCCAAAAAAAAATTTTTAAAAACCCCCTTAACCCCCCCAAAATTTTTCCCGGGGTTTTAAATTTTTGGGTCCCCCCTGGGTTTTTTTCCCCCCCCCCTTTTTTTTTTTTTCCCCCCCCAAATTTTTAAAAATTTTTAAAACCAAAACCAAAAAGGGCCCCTTCCTTTTTTTTAACCCCCCCAAAAAAAAATTTTTTTCCCCCCCCCCCCCAAACCCCAAAAAACCCCAAAAAACCCCCCCCCCCCAAAAAAACCCCCTTTTTAAAATTTTTTTTTCCCTCACTTTTTTAAAAAACAACCAACCCTTTTTGGGGGGGAAAAAAAACCCCCCCCCAAAAAAAATTCAATTTTTTTAAAACCCCCCCCCCCCCTTTTTAAACCCCCTTTTTTTCCCCCGAAACCCCTTTTTTCCCCCCCCCAAAAAACCTTTAAAAAAAAAATTTTTTTCCCCCCCCTTTTTTTTTTAAAAAAAAACCCCCCCCCCCCCCCAAAAAAAAAAAAACCTTTTTTCCCCTTTTTTTTAAAAAAAAAAAACCCCCCCCAAAAACCCCCCCCAAAAAAAAAAAAACCCCCCCTTTCACCCCCAAAATTTTTAAAAATTTTTTCCCTTTTAAAGGGAAAATTTTCCAAACCCCTTTTTTTACCCTTTTTTTCCCCCCTTTTTTTTAACCCCAAAAAAAAAAACCCCCAAAAAAAATTTTTTTTCCCCAAACGGCCTTTTCCCCCGGGGGGGTTTTTTTTTTTTTTTTAAAAAAAACCCCCCTTCCCAAATTTTTTTTTTTTTTTAAAAAAAAATTTTTAAAAAATTCCCAAAAGGGTTTTTTTTTTCCCCCAAAATTTTCCCCTGCCCCCCAAAAAAAAATTTTCCCCCCCAAAAAAAAAAAATTTTTTAAAATTTTTTTTTAAATTTTGCCCCCAAAAATTTTTTTTGGGGGGGGAAAAAAAAAAGGTTTAAAAACCCCTTTTTTTGGGAAAAATTTTTTTTGGGGGGGGGGGGGGGAAAAAAAAAAAAAAAAAAAATTAAAAGGGAAAATTTTTAACCCCCGGAAAAACCCCCCAAAAAAAAAAAAAAAATTTAATTTTTTTTTAATTTAAAAGTTTTGTTGTGACAGAACCCAGCATAACACCAGAACAAACATCTCTACGACATTCCCCGTGTCCGACTAAACCTTTACAAAAATTCAATGTATGAAAAGGGCCCTAAAATCGGGAAACACCTACCTGAGAACTCTAGAACTGCAGACACATTCATCACCTTCAAAACTACCATTAGAAAACATCTTATCTCCCTGATACACCCCGTCAACTAACTACACGAATACCACCTGGTGGTTCACACTTACACTCACTCACTCATTTGACCATAAACAGAAATATTAATCTCAGTCTTAAAATAATGAATCCTGTGATACTCCAATACTGAAACTATGTACTGTGCCAAAACAAAAGCATTCACATTGCTAAACTCACAAACTAGTATTTAGTCACTAAGCCATAATACCAACTTACCTCATAATTTGTAATATTTTAAAATTAAGAATTAAACTAAGTATGCCCGAAATGCCTAGCCATGCTAGGTGTTCTAGTGGTACACTCTGTAATCATTATTTAACTACATGTAAACCACACAATAACCAAATTCTATAAACTCAGCATTGTAATCCTTATAGAGAATAAACTTTGAATTTGAATTTTGAATTTGAGATTAGTTGCTAGTGCAGGTAACATTGATGTATTTGCCTTAACTGAGACGTGGTTTAATTAAAAAAGTTGGGACATGCCTGCGGAATGTCACATTCAGGGTTTTAAATTGTTCCAAGTAGACAGAAATATCGGGAAGGGGGGTGGGGTGGCATTGTATCTCCGAGATCTCTTGAACTGTTGCATAAAAACGGGTATTAAGTCTAAAGTAACACATACAGAGTCTGGATAGAATTTTCAGAGGGGCAGGTAAAATTGATTTTAGGAGTGATATACCGTCCCGCAAACTTAGATAGGGACCAAGGGAGACTACTATGGGAGGAAAGTGTTAAGGCCACAAGGCACGATAATGTAGTAATTCTAGGAGACTTTAACTTTAGTCATATTGATTGGAATTTCTTGACTGGGAATTTAGAATCATGCGACTTCTTAGAAGTAATTAGGGATTGTTTTTTGAAGCAGTTTGTGACAGAACCTACAAGGGGAAATAACCTGCTTGACTTAGTTCTGGCAAACAATGAATCCCTTGTTAATAATTTAGAAATTTCAGAGGAACTGGGTGCTAGCGACCACAAATCAATTACATTTAGCATTGAATGGAAGTATGATAGTAGCGATAACTCAGTAACAGTCCCAGATTTTCGCTTAGCAGATTACGATGGGCTTAGAGATAAGATAAGATAAGATTTCGTTCGGATTTTTAACCCCGGAGGGTTAGCCACCCAGGATAACCCAAGAAAGTCAGTGCGTCATCGAGGACTGTCTAACTTATTTCCATTGGGGTCCTTAATCTTGTCCCCCAGGATGCGACCCACACCAGTCGACTAACACCCAGGTACCTATTTGCTGCTAGATGAACAGGACAACAGGTGTAAGGAAACGTGTCGAAATGTTTCCACCCGCCGGGAATCGAACCCGGGCCCTCTGTGTGTGAAACGGGAGCTTTAGCCACCAGGCCAACTTATCATCTGTTGACTGGGGTAACGAAGAGAGCTATCAATATGACAATTTTCTGAACACTATACATGCTGCTCAAAGAACATTTATCCCATATAAAGAAATTAGATCAAATAGAAATGACCCAAAATGGATGAATAATAGGCTCAAATATCTACTAGGGCATAAGAAAGGAATTTATAGGCGTATCAAAAGAGGTGAGGGTCATCTTATGAATCAGTATATTGACATTAAGAGGGACATTAAAAAGGGGATCAGAAAAGCTAAAAGGGACTATAAAATTAAAGTTTGCAGGGATTCAAAAAACTACCCAAAAAGTTTTTTTCCGGGTCTATAGAACAAAAATTGAAGATAAGATAGGTCCCCTTAAAAATAACTATGGGCATCTTACTGACAAAGAGAATGAAATGTGCTCGATTTTAAATAATTATTTTCTCGGTTTTTACACAGGAAGACACTAACAATATTCCAGTAATTAATTTTTATAGTGGTCCAGAAGAAGATAAATTATGTAACATCACAGTCACTAGTGAAATGGTTGTGAAGCAGATAGACAGACTGAAGCAAAATGAGTCACCGGGTCCTGATGAGGTTTTTTCAAGGGTTCTTAAGGAATGCAAAATGGAAGTCTGTGAACCATTAACTAATATTTTTAATTTATCTCTTCAAACAGGTGGTGTCTGGTTTGTGGAAGATGGCTAATGTAATTCCTATTTTTAAAACAGGGGACAAGTCGTTACCATCAAATTACCGCCCAATAAGCCTGACCTCAATTGTAGGCAAATTACTAGAGTCAATTATAGCCGAGATTATAAGAAGCCATCTCGATAAGCATAGCTTGATTAATGATACTCAGCATGAATTCACAAGAGGCCGGTCTTGTCTAACTAATTTATTAACTTTCTTCAGTAAAGCTTTTGAGGCTGTTGACCACGATAAAGAGGAAAACAAAATACATCAGTGTTTCACGCGAGATGGGAAAATACTAGTAAGGAAAACATCAACAGGACAACAATATACCATCCAAATGAACATGATTCTCTCCCTTTCCCTTAGAAAAGCGACATTTCTTTTTCGTTAGATAAGTGCCCTTAATACATATATACGTGTGGTGCATATTGATTTTTACTATTATATTGACTTTTATTTTTTTTATTTTTCTCACTAGCTAATGAAATACCTCAATACTCATACTTCTTTCTTACTGCTATTAATTGCTCAAAATTTTTAAAACTAAAAGTAAAATCTTACCCCAAAATTAAAATATTCTTTATTCTACCTGCCCTTTTAATTTTTTTTTATCATACTTGTTTTTTTTTCACTTCATTGTGTATGCAATTAGTGTATATTCCAATTACTTTTTGCAAGTCCCAAAACTATCTTTTGCTATAGTACCAACTACCCATTTTTGTTACTTTTATTGTGCAATAAACGCTAAAATTTATTTAAAATTAAAAAACAGCTTACCCTAAACCAATATTATTTCATATGACCATCTTCCATTTAACTTTGTTTACCTTTACTTAATTTTAGCCCCTTTTTAATATTTTTCCCTTTATTTTAGCTTTATATAACTCCCCTAGTTTATATATTCACAATTGTTAAAATAATAAAGGTGCTATTTCAGGTGCAAAGTAAAAAGTTCACTTTTTTGCCTTATACCCAAAGCTCATTTTTTTGTTTACCATTTTATTTTCCCCACAACTTACATTAGTCCCTTTTATTTTATTATTTTATACAAATTTTTCTAATTTAAAAATTTCCCTTTAAATAGTACACCACTATAATTTTCCCCAAGCTCCATTATTTGATTATCACTTTATTTGTATTAGTCCCTTTTATATTGTTCCTTTTTTTTAGTTTATTTTTTTATTTATTTATTTTTTAAAAATTTGACAAATATTTTGTTGCATAATAACACCAGGGGGCAGCTCTGATGAAAACTCACACCACACAGCTTTTAAACTCTGCACGAAATTAAATTTAAACCCAAATAATAGAGCCTACTAGAGGGAGAAACACTAGCCCATCTTCACTAAAAATGATATCTGATAAGAAATGCCCCTATCAAAAAAAATATACCAACAAAACATAATTGGGGTTCAACATGTTCAGGAGCCCCGACCGACAAAATAGACTATCACGAGGGAGCTTTCCCCAAAAATTCAAAAAAAAACAAAAAAGTGGGCCCAAAGTAAACCAAGTCCTAACCGATATAAGCTGGGAAGATTACTAGCAACACAGCCCCAAATTAGCCTAAAACAGTTTAACTCGGGGGCACTCATGTATGCAAAGGGCTTATTCCTCTAAGAAAAAGGGGGGAGTAGATGAAAAAAGAAAGAGACAGGCGCTCCCTTTACGGGCGACGGAAAAGAAAAACAAGGGGCTAAAAGGGCAATATATCTAAAATGCGCGGGGAACACTGGTCAGAGAAATAGCAAGCTCGAACTTAAGCTAAAAGAACCTTTAGGAGTCGGGAATCGGGGGAAGAACAAAAGCTTAATGAAATCGAAAAAACCCAAAATATTTCTTTCCTATGCCAAAACAAAAACGAGAAAAACGCCCAGTATTGGCCCCTACTTAAACAAAATGGGTCCTACAAGATACAGCAAAGGAAAAGATGAGCACTCAAGCCCAAAAGACCAGTTTTTAGCAAGCCGCTAACCAGACGAATCGAAGATCAAAAAAGAATTTTTTTTGAAGAGCCACAAAATTTGATTAACCAAGCCTATCCCATTTATCCTGACCCAAAAGACTTCGAACAGGCGATAAAACATGCCCTCACTCTGCCCCAGGGCCAGATCATGGAACTTGTGTTCATCAAGAACTGCAAAACCCCCATCAAGGGGCCTTTTTCCCTCCCATGGGAGGGGATGGACAGGGGGGCGTTCCTTTAGTTACTAAAAAAAAACAGACTACCCCCCTCCACAAAGGGGGCAGTAAACAACAGCAAAGAATCAGACCAATAGATAACTCCCATTCATAAAAAACTTTGAAAGGGGCCTAAGAAGCAAAGATCACCACCCATCTAAAACCACAGTTTTCACAACCCGGGGAACATGGGTTTAGAACAGGGCGCTCCTGTCTTCTAGCTACTGGATCACTACAAAAAGGTCCTAAATCACTAAAGCAAAAAGAATGCAGATGTAATATATACAGATTTGCAAAAGCCTCGACAAGGTGACCATGGGGTAAACGCACAAAATGCGCGCTAAAAATAACGGAAAAAAGGGCGAGGGTTATAATTCCCCACTAACAGAACCAGAGAGTGTTTCAACAGAGTAAAGTCGGGGCCCACGGTTTAAAAGCTCTTTCCACAAGGACGTACAGCTCCCCTCTTGTTCCCATCCTCATAAACCGACATAGACAAGGTGTCGCCACAGCACCGTTTTCCTTTTCGATGACACCCAATCTGCATGCAGGTCTTCCATTTTCAACATGCAAAGGGTCCGGCGGGCATCAACCAAAACTTTCAGTGGGCTGCAGAAACAATAGAAGTTCAAAAAAAATAGAAATTTTCAATTCTCAGATTGGAAACTAGGGAAAATTAAAACTTCATCGAGTACAAAAAAAATTCTGGCACAAATAAGCGAAACACCAACGTCAAAGACCTGGGATGATTATGTTGGGGGATCTCACCTTCAAGACCTAACATTGTATCAATCGATCTGCTAGAAAAAAGACAGGAGGATAATGAGAACCTTTAAAACAGGGGGGGCCCAAACCCATGAACACTCTTCAGGTCATTGTTCTTCAGGTGGAATATGCTCACCAACAGCACCCTTTTAAGGCAGGGGGAAATTTTCCGACCTGAAAATGACAGAGAACTTTTACGGGGCCCCATAAAGGGGGATAAAAAAAAACCTCAATTATGGGAGCGCTGAGGTTTCTAAACCTGTATTCCCCGGAACGCAGGAGGGAGAGATACATGATTATATACACCTGGAAAATCCCAGGGGACAGTACCGAACTTGCACAACAAAATCAATCACTACGAAAGCAAAAAACTTGGCAGACGAGCACCATCCCCCCAAAGAAAAAACAGGGGGGTCACTACCGTTAAGAGACCATACAATAAGTGTCAGGGGCCCAAGCTGTTCAACTGCCTCCCAGCACATATAAGGGGGATTACAAAAAGCCCCTGGGGATCTTCAAGCTGGCACGGCAAGCACCTAAAATCATTTCCCGATCAGCCGGCGTG
The DNA here is from genome assembly GCF_026875155.1 of Cherax quadricarinatus. Taxonomy (NCBI): domain Eukaryota; kingdom Metazoa; phylum Arthropoda; class Malacostraca; order Decapoda; family Parastacidae; genus Cherax; species Cherax quadricarinatus. The sequence goes on along the minus strand of NW_026468184.1, from coordinate 145 downwards.
GGCCTACGTTTGGGTTTTCGTGCACCGCAGCAACAGCCTGGTTGATCAGGGCCTGATCCACCGGAGGGCCGGGCCAGACCGGGCCGCGGGGGGGGTTGACCCAAAACCTCTCCGGGAACTCCAGGGAAACAACAAATACAGGTAA
>NW_026468183.1:112500-115000 GCF_026875155.1 Cherax quadricarinatus | reverse complement strand
TCTGTCTGTCTGCCTGTCTGTCTGTCTGTCTGCCGGGTCTGTTCCTGTCGTCTGTCGTCTCCCCCGCTGCTGTCGCCGGTCTGTCTGTCTGCCTGTTGCCTGTTGTCTGTCTGTTTTCTGTCTGTCTGTCTGTCCCCCTGCTGTTGTCGTCTGCTTCTGTGTCTGTCTGTCTCCCTGCTGTTGTCTGTCTTCTGTCTGCCCTTTTTTGTTTTCCCCCCGTTCTTTTTTTGTAGTTGGTTTAAAAGATATAATTTATTAAAAATAAGGAACTGATAGCGGGAAAGAGTTTTCCAGTTTTTTTTCCCCGTCTTGTTCTTTTAGCGTAATTTTTTTGTTCTCTCAACGCGGTTTTTTACTTTAAAAGTGAGAAGTTTTAATGTCTGTGTTATCTTATTGTGTGGTGTGTGTGGGGTTTTGTGTGTGTGTGGTTATGTGTGTGTTGGGTGTGTACTCACCTATTTGGTTGCAGGGGTCGAGTCCTAGCTCCTGGCCCCCCCCTCTTTACCCTTGCTACAGGCCCTCTCTCTCCCCCCTCCATGAGCTTTATCAAACCTCGTCTTAAAACTGTGTATGGGTTTCCCGCCTCCACTACGTATTTTCTGGTATTCCATGCCCTTTCAATCTATGACTGAAGAAAATTGTGTGTGTGGTGTGGTGTGGTGTGTGTGGTTTTGTGTGTTTTGTGGGGTGTGTTTGTGTTGTGTGTGGTGTGTGTGTGTGTGTTGGGGGGTGTGTGTCTGGCAGCAGGTTGGGGGGGGATGGAAAATGTGTCCCCCACTACTCTTTAGGTTGCAAATTAGCCCCCAAGATTTTCATGGATTGGGGGGGGAAACCCGCTGCCTTTCCCCCCCCCCCCCCCCCGCCCCTCCTTTAAACCCCCCCTCTCTCCCCCGCCCCCCCTATCACCCAGCCTCCCCATCACCCCCACTTCCACCTCTCCCTCTGATAAATTCAATTATCTCATCTCTCGTCCTTATCTTCCCATTTCTCAAGACGTCCAAGGGGGAGAGGGAAGGAGGGGGAGACTTACTCACTCTGTACCCCGGTGGTAATAACCTCCCCCTCTCCCCCCCCCCCCCAGAAATCACCATTACAAAACCCCAGCAGATGATGGACATCAACAATACCTAAAAACCACTCGAAGCGGGTCCAGTTATTGACACTGGTTTTTTTTCCCAAACACACATACACACACACTCACACGCACACACACACACACACTCACACGCACACACACACACACACTCACCACACACACACACACACACACACACACACACACACATGATAACGACATACAAGATACTGCGGGGAATAGACAAGGTGGACAGAGATAGGATGTTCCAGAGAGGGGACACAGGGACAAGGGGTCACAACTGGAAGCTGAAGACTCAGACGAGTCACAGGGACGTTAGGAAGTATTTCTTCAGTCATAGAGTTGTCAGCAAGTGGAATAGCCTAGCAAGTGAAGTAGTGGAGGCAGGAACCATACATAGTTTTAAGAAGAGGTATGACAAAGCTCAGGAAGCAGAGAGAGAGAGGATCCAGTAGCGATCAGTGAAGAGGCGGGGCCAGGAGCTGAGTCTCGACCCCTGCAACCACAATTAGGTGAGTACAATTAGGTGAGTACACACACACACACACACACACACACATAAAAAAAACGGGTTTTAAGTCGTAAAGTTGAGAATTACTCAAAGCAGACACAGTCAGAGACTGAGAATACTCAAAGAAGTTCGTCTCGTATACCTGGTTTTATTTTCTTATGGTAAGTGGTTTAAGTAGAGGAAAAAAAGAATCGAAGCTACTTGCGGTATCGGCAGTTACTAGTAGCTACTAGCAACTACTAGCCAGCTACTGGCCAGCTACTAGCAGCTACTAGCCAGCTACTAGCAACTACCAATTACTACTAGCAACTACTAGTTACTATTAGGAGCTACTAGTCACTACTAGTCGCTATTAGCAGCTACTAGCCAGCTACTAGCAAACTACTAACAGCTGCTGACCAGCTATTAGCCCCTACTAGCCAGTTACTAGCCCTTGCTAGCAGCTACTAGCTCCTATTAGCCCTTGCTAGCAGCTACTAGCTCCTACTAGCCATCTACTAGCAGCAGAATCAAGTTCGAGTCTTGGTTCATTCCACTTAGACACTTCTCAATGTGATTCACCACACTTTAGAGACTCCTCAAAGTGATTCACCACACTTTAGACACTCCTCCAAGTGATTCCCCACACTTTAGACACCCCCCAAAAAAGTGATTTCACCCACACTTTAGACAATCTAAAAATTTGATTCACCCCCTTTAGACACTTTCAAAGTGATTCACCACATTTTAAAGGCCCACTCCTCAAAGTGATTCACCACACTTTAGACACTTAAAAAGTGATTCCCCCCCATTTTTAGACATTTTTAAAGGGTAAATCGCAAAAATTAAACCTTTTAAAAGAACTTCTAATCAAAATATTTGAAAAAGGACTCAAAAGGAGATCAAACGAAAAA
>NW_026468183.1:97500-107500 GCF_026875155.1 Cherax quadricarinatus | reverse complement strand
TGTGTGTGTGTGTGTGTGTGTGTGCGTGTGTGTGTGTGTGTGTGTGTGTGTTGGCAACCACTGCAGCTACCAGCTATACGATCCCCCGACGGGGGAGGAGACGGTGGAGAGGGGAACAACCTGCTATCCCACACCCGTCGGTAAGCAGCACCCTCCCCCTCCCACTCCCCTCTCCCTACATCCGAGCCGGGGGAGGGGGAGGTACTAAGCCTTGTGGACGGGAGGGATAGAGATGTAGAGGGGGAGGGGGAGGGGGAAGATGTAGATGGGAAGGGGAAGATGTAGATGGGAAGGGGAAGATGTAGATGGGAAGGGGAAGATGTAGATGGGAAGGGGAAGATGTAGAGAGATAGGGTGAAGATGTAGATGGGGAGAGGGAAGATGTAGAGGGGAGGGGGATATGCAGAGGGGAGTGGGGAAGATGCAGAAGGGAAGGGAGGGAGGTGTAGAGGGGGAGGGGAAAGGGGTGAATAACCTGCCGACCCACGACGCTCCACAGAGGCGAGAATCATATTCAGAATGCGTGTAATATGGCAGAAGATGTTGTTGTGGGAGTCGTGGCTTCTACCCCGGCCCTGGGGAGGGGGTTGAGGGGGTGGGGAGGGGAATGGGAGGGGAAGGGGCAAACACCCCCACACACCCGCCTAGGCCTCCGTAGAGGTCAGAATCCTACGCTTCCGCAGTGGGGGAATCGACTTTGTCGGTTCGCTTTCCCCCCTCATCCCTTCTTCCCCCTCTCCCTCCTTCCTCCCCCTCCCCCCTCCTCCTCCTCAAGCCTGGCCTTGCGGCCCGGCTGCCGGCCCTGCAGGCTCCCGGGGGTAGGGGATGGGGGATTGGGAAGAGGTAGGGGGAACTCCCCTCCTCCCCTCTACCCCTCCCCACTCCCGCTCGTACCTCATAGTGGGCCAGATGGTGCTAACCGGGCACGGCCCGCCCCCCGCCTTACGGTCGATTTCGTCCGTCAGCTGGATGGAGAAATAAGCCTTATAGTAGTTTGAGAGGGGAGGGAGAGAGGGAGGGGGGAAGGAGATAGCAGCAGCAGCAGCAGCACACTAACCTCCCTCCCTCCCCTTTCCTCTCCCCCTCCCCTCCCCTTCCCCTCCCCCCCCTCCCCATTCTCCCTCCCCTCCCTCCCCATTCCCCTCCCCCTCGCTCCCCCAGACCCATATTTCAGTCGAGTTTTATCTTCAAAAATGTCTCCATCTGTTTTTTTTTCTCTCTCTTTCTTGGCGTCGTGGGTTTTACATTTGGGTTTAGTCCTGTGTGGTTTAGTAGTCTGGTAGACGCCAGCCAGCCAGCCAGTCAGTCAGTCAGTCAGTCAGTCAGTCAGTCAGTCAGTCAGTCAGTCAGCCAGCCAGCCAGTCAGTCAGTCAGTCAGCCAGTCAGCCAGCCAGTCAGTCAGTCAGCCAGCCAGCCAGTCAGTCAGCCAGTCAGCCAGCCAGCCAGCCAGCAGTCAGCCAGCCAGCCAGCCAGCCAGCCAGCCAACCAGCCAACCAGCCAGCCAGCCAGTCAACCGGTCAGTTAGCCAGTCTAGTAGCCAGCTGGGCTGTCAGCCAGTTAGCAGCTAGAAGACCAGCTAGAAGACCAGATAGAAGACCAGCTAAACCAGCTGGAGGACCAGATAGAAGATCAGCTAGACCAACTGTAAGACCAGCTGGAGGACCAGCTAGAAGACCAGCTGTAGGAACAGCTGGGAAACCAGGCAGAAGGCCAGCAAGAAGACCAGCCGAAGGGCCAGCTGGGCAGTTAGTACACAGTAATACTCCAGCCTTGAGAGAGCGAGTGTCCTGAAGAGTGCCATCATTGGCTTGGCATCTCTTGTTTTGAAAGTTCTAGTTATCCAGTCTATTATTTTCCCATCTGGTTTGAGAAGAACTGTTCCCCCAAGGCACAGTACTCACCCCACTTCTCTTTCTCATATCTGACACAGACAGGGACATACACCATAGCAATGTGTCATCAGGTCTCTCTCTCAAAGAGAGACAAAACAGAAGGCTACAACAGAAGTTAAAACAGAAGGCTACGACAGAAAGTAAAGCAGAAGGCTACAACAGAAAGTAAAACAGAAGGCTACAACAGAAGTTAAAACAAAAGGCTACAACAGAAGCTAAAACAGAAAGCTACAACAGAAGTTAAAACAGAAGGCTACAACAGAAGTTAAAACAGAAAGCTACAACAGAAGTTAAAACAGAAGGCTACAACAGAAGTTAAAACAGAAAGCTACAACAGAAGTTAAAACAGAAGGTTACAACACAAGTTAAAACAGGGCCGCGGGGGCGTTGACCCCAGGAATGCCCTCCAGGTATACTCCATCAGTTATACACAGGAGTGGGAGGAGACGTTTACAACGATGTTTCGGTCCGACTTGGACCATTTAGTGTGGCTTTGTAAATGGTCCAAGTCGAGCCGGAACTCCGTCGTAAGCCTCTCTTACGTGCGGGTCTTTTACGCTTTGTTCCGGTCACGGTATTGAGCCTTTCTATTTTTTCTGATCCATGATGACTGAGATATTAGGTAATATTAGATTCAGATTTAAGGGAAAAATAGAACGCTGCAGCGATAAATGAATTTCAAAAGGTGAGGAACAGCGTACAGAGGCTTATAATAAGAACTAAGGCAAGTCACTATTGCTTAAAAAAACCAAGACTGCAAGAACAACCCCAGAAAGCTCTGGCAACAACTACAAGCGCTGGGGTATAGCCACAAGCCCATAGATGGATCTAACGTCAATATCGATAGATCTAACATAACTATCGATAACGAGGTATGCTACGAAACAACTAAAGTGGCAAATTGTTGCAATTCATTCTACACAATTGTTGCAGCAACATCAGTCAGTAAAGTGCCGGTTGCATCGTGTACCTTTAGCATAGACTCCAATAAGCTTAAACTTACTACAGTAATAAAGGCGTCACCCAAAATAACTTCCGATTACTAAGTGTATCTTGTGACTTCGTGGGGAAAGAACTAATTAAACCCAACTACAAGCATCAGACCAGATAACATCGCAGCCAAATACCTAAAAGACGGAGCCTCCGAGTTGCCAGTCCCCATTGTGTACATAATAAATTGATTTATGAACATCAGTACCGTGCCTGAGGGGTTCAAGGAGGCCAGAGTCACCAAGACCTTCAAGAAAAATAGGTATAATGTCAGTAAGTACAAGCCTGTTAGTACACTCATTGTGATGGCCAAGATTCTAAAAGAAGTGGTGTGTACTGTGAAGTAGTTAAGTGTCTTAATGACACAAATATTTGTCTTAGTTACCAAACTCAGGAGATTTTATTCGACCGACACCTCCGTGACTACTTGAGAACTCAAATGTCGTTGAGGAATATCATAGGTATGGTGGCTTTAGACTTGCAAAAGGCATTCGATACAGGTAACCATATTTAGTAGGAAACTACAAGCTATCGGCGTAGATTCTGTTGGCTTGTTTAAATCCTACATGAGCAACAGGATGCAAAGTGACAAGGTCAATAATACAGAATCAGAACATGTGGGGTCCCCAAAGGATTATTCTGGGTCCCTTTCTCTTTTTATGTTATGTTAATGACATGCCCGTCAGTGTCAAGTGAGAGTTTCTGTTGTATGCTGACGACAGTACTCTGCTAGTCTCAGGTAAAGACCCACAAGATATAGCTAATGTACTATCACTAGAACTAGAGTCCTGTAGCAAATGGTTAGTAGACAACAAACTATAGCTACACCTCGGGAAAATGGAAGTCATACGCTTCAGCATGGAAAGTAAATTGAAAAGGGTAAATAGTTTTAATGTCCAGTGTAATGGGAACCATCACTTCAGTTTCCACAGGGAAATATCTGGAAATTCTTTTTTGCCACAAGCATGTCAAAAAAAAAAAGTAATGAAAGATTAAAATTCCTCTATAGACAAGTACAATATCTACCTACTGAAGCTGGCAGGACCCTATATCCAGCTCTTACAAAGCTTAATGAAGCTTATTTTTGTTCATCATGGTACTCTGCTTTAACCCAAAATAAAAAAAACAACGAAAGACTACAAATCAGCCAGAAGAAAATAACGAGATTCATCCTGGACCTGAGTCCAACAGAACACGTAGGCCGGGATGAATTATAACAGCTGATATGCTGAATGTTGAAGACAGAGTCAAACAACTGAATCAAGTTTATAAAATTGCCCACAGTGTCCAGAATATCTTAGTGCTAAGTTTGTCAAGGCTGAAAATCACAACCACGGGCGGGGATAGAACCCGCGATCAGAGAGTCTCAAAACGCCAGACCGTCGCGTTAGCCACTGGACCAGCTAGTACCTACTTGCAGGTAGTCAGGCTTCAAACACCCTTTCTTATAGAACAGTAAAGGAGTGGAACGGACTACCTGTACATGTCAAGGCGTGTCCTAGCATGAGCCAGTTTAGGAAGAGAGCCAAAACGTAACCAATGAATGAAGCTACAGAAACTGAGGAGAATTTGCCGTAATGTTTACATTCGCGCACCTATTAAATTACGCTGATATACAATAGACGTACGAAATATTTCGAAACGTTCTCTGCACTGGATCAAAGAAGCCACTGGCTGGCGAAATGTTTTCAGAAGATACCCTAGTGTCTCACTTATCAATTTATCGCTTTTCTGATATCTACTTATCTAAATGACGCCTATTTTCTCTAATTAATGTTCAATGTAAACATCTCACTCTGTACCCATTGTGCCTCATTCTATCGTCGGTGTCCCGTACCTGGGTTGGTAGTGCACTCAGGTCACACTTTCAGGTCCGTGGTTTGATTCCCGGTACGGGTGGCAACATTACAACGTGTTTCCTTAAGACACCTGCTGTCCATGTTCACCTAGCAGTAAGTAGGTACCTGAGTCTTAACCGACTGGTGTGGGTCGCATCCAGGGGACAAAATTAACCTAATTTGTGAGAAATGCTCTGCATAACCAGGAGCATTCTATGTAGTACGTCATTGGTGTCAGCTATGGTCTGTATAAGTTGCATCATATTATATTCACGCAGTTGACTTTGTTATTGTGAATTTTAAGGTGTCTTATACAGCCTCCACTAGCCAGGCTGGTAATGATAACGTATTATACGGACCACTAAGCGGATTATCCTAGTCAATTTACACGTGTGTTAAAGTGTGAAATAACTGCGATCGTGTGTAACTGTACCCACACACACACTGCCTTACAGACATACCGACTTTCTCCCTTCCCCGCATATATCCCCTCTTGCATCATATCCCCAGCTACTGCAATATATATCAGACTATTCATATATACCAAGCAGGGATATATACGAAGCCGTACGCAGCCGTCATATCAATCAATATTCGACGTAGCCTATTTGTGTGGCAAGGAGCAACTGGCTGAGTGGGAAGGCCGCCAAGTCACTTATATTATGAAAAATGCATATACAAACCCAAAATGGACCAATAGGCATGCCGGAAACTCCCTTGGCCCCGCCCACCCCTTTGTCTTAGCCAATCAGAGCTAATTTTTACAGCCGCTTGCGGACCCCAGCCTGGCACTGACTTCTCCAGCCACGGGTGCCAACACTTCCCCCTATGTAAACACACCCTGGGGCGCTGGTTCCATCGCTGCTGTAGATGGTACACTATCCCGGCTAGGTAGGAATAGTAAGCTACGTAGGAGGATAGTATTTAGCGAGGAGTTTGATGGGGAAGTATGGGAAAATAGGCTGATGGGGTGATTTTGTGGGGTTGGTTAGCGTGGTTGTGGGAGCCATACACGGGAGAGATGGCAGAGAGGGGCGTCTCTCTCTCTCTGTCTCTCTCTCTCTTTATCTCTCTATCTCTTACTTCTACTAAACAAGCCTTCACAATGTATATACACAAGCAGTGCACCCACACTCCCTCCTTTGCCAAGATGTTTAAACTTACATATTATTATTTTCATTATTATTATTATTATTATTATTGTTATATATATATATATAATATATATATATATATATATATATATATATATATATATATATATATATATATATATATATATATATATATATATATATATATATATATTTATGTCGTGCCGAATATGTAAAACTGGTCAATTAGCAAGAACTCATTTAAAATTAAGTCCTTTCTAAAATTTTCTCTTATACGTTTAAAGATATATTTTTTTCATTAATGTTAATGTAAAAATTTATAATTTTGCACCAAAAGGAACTTAGAAAACTTATCTAACCTTATTATAATAAGAACAATTTATTTTAGCCTAACCCAACTAAATATATTTTAGATTTGTTTACGATAATTTAATACTAAACAAACACAGTGAAATATATTTTTTCGTTAGGTTCAGAATGATTTTGGCGAAATTATTGCATACACAAATTTTCACTTGTCCTATATGGCAAGATGAGCGTTGCTATTTAAGCCAAGATCGCAAGTTCTGCCTATTCGGCACGACATATATATATATATATATATATATATATATATATATATATATATATATATATATATATATATATATATATATATATATATATATATTTATATATATATATGTTTATATATATTATATATATATATATATATAATATATATATATATATATATATATATATATATATATATAATATATATATATATATTATATATATATATATATATATATATATGTATATATATGAATGCTCAACAATTCGCCAACAGGCGAAATTATTTACGATCATTGTCTCTACGTCCACAGCAGGACACGAACCTGTAAGCTCTGTATCAGAGTTCACAATACTTTACCATTGCCACAACAACATACTGGAGTGAGAGATATGAGAGGAAATGCAAAATAAACCCAGTGAGGACCAGGGGAGCGGTAGGGACAATAAGGGAACACTGTATCAACATTTGTGGTCACAATAAGAGAACATTGTATCAACATCCGTGGTCACAGTAGGAGAACACTATATCAACATCCGTGGCCACATTAAGAGAACACTGTATCAACATCCGTGGTCACAGTAAGAGAACACTGTATCAACATCCGTGGTCACAGTAAGAGAACACTGTATCAACATTCTAAGTCACATCCGTGGTCACAATAAGAGAACATTGTATCAACATCCGTGCTTACAATAAAAGAGCACTTTATCAACATGTGGGGTACAAGACTCTTCAACATCTTACCAGAAGATATCAGAAACACTGCTGGAGCAAGGAAAATACTGGCGAAATTCCTGAAATAATAGATTATGTAGAACGGGACGACAATAAACTGTGCACGATTGCGGTAACTAGTGACATGGTCCTCAGACGAATAGAGAAATTAAACCCTAACAAATCCCCAGGCCCTGATGAACTGTTTGCAACGGTGTTAAAGGAATGTAAAGAGGAACTTAGCATACCTTTGGCTAATGTTTTTAACATATCACTGCAAACTGGCATAGTGCCTGATAAGTGGAAAATGGCAAATGTAATACCTATTTACAAGGCAGGTGACAGGTCCTTAGCTTCGAACTATAGACCAATAAGCCTTACCTCCATAGTGGGAAAATTTATGGAATCAATAATTGCCGAAGCAATTCGTAGCCATCTTGACAGGCACAGATTGATTAATGAATCTCAACACGGTTTTACAAAGGGGCGTTCCTGTCTTACAAATTTACTAACTTTTTTTACTAAGGTGTTTGAGGAGGTAGATCATGGTAATGAATATGATATTGTGTATATGGACTTCAGTAAGGCTTTCGATAGAGTTCCACACCAGAGGCTATTGAGGAAACTTGAGGCACATGGAATAGGAGAAATTTTTTCCTGGGTAGAGGCATGGCTGACATATAGGCAGCAGAGAGTTTGCATAAATGGGGAGAAATCAGAATGGGGGCACGTCACAAGTGGTGTTCCGCAGGGGTCAGTGTTGGGCCCGTTGTTGTTCACAATTTACATAAACGACATAGATGAGGGAATAAATAGCGACATAAACAAATTTGCTGATGACATCAAAATAGGCCGTCCAGTTCATTCTAATGAGGACACTAGAGCACTCCAGGATGATTTGAATAGACTGATGCAATGGTCGGAGAAGTGGCAGATGCAGTTTAATATTGACAAATGCAAAGTTGTAAATGTTGGACAGGTAAATAGCCATGCCACATATAAACTAAATAATGTTGATCTTATTACTACTGATTGCGAAAAGGATTTAGGAGTTCTGGTTAGCAGTAATCTAAAACCAAGACAACAGTGCATAAGTGTTCGCAATAAAGCTAACAGAATCCTTGGCTTCATATCTAGAAGTATAAATAATAGAAGTCCTCAGGTTGTTCTTCAACTCTATATATCCTTGGTTAGGCCTCTTTTAGACTATGCTGCACAGTTCTGGTCACCGTATTACAGAATGGATATAAATGCTCTGGAAAACGTACAGAGGAGGATGACAAAGATGATCCCATGTATCAGAAATGTTTCCTCTTAGGATAGACTGAGGCCCTGAATCTGGTTTGCGACAAGGTTAGTTCCAGAGCTAAGGGGAATGTCCTACGAAGAAAGGTTAAGGGAAATCGGCCTGACGACACTGAAGGACAGAAGGGTTAGGGGAGACATTATAACGACATACAAAATACTGCGTGGAATAGACAAGGTGGACAGAGACAAGATGTTCCAGAGATGGTACACAGAAACAAGGGGTCACTCTTGGAAGTTGAAGACTCAGATGAATCACAGGGATGTTAGGAAGCAGTTCTTCAGTCACAGAGTTGTCGGGAAGTGGAACAGTCTGGCGAGTGTTGTAGTGGAGGCAGGAACCATACATAGCTTTAAGACGAGGTATGATAAAGCGTATTGAGCAGGGAGAGTGAGGACCTAATAGCGTTCATTGAAGAGGCGGGGCCAGGAGCTGAGTCTCGACCCCTGCAACTACACACACACACACACACACACACACACACACACACACACACACACACACACACACACACACACACACACACACACACACACACAACACACACACACACACACACACACACACATAACTAGGAGATGAATGCAAGTTGAGCGACGTATTTTTTTTTTTCACTTAAAAAATGCCAGTTTTCCAGCCAGGACTGAGACAGTGAGGAGGAAGAGGAAAACGATGATGAAGAAGAGGAAGAAGACGAGAAAGAGGAAGACGGGGAAGAGGAAGAGTAAGATGAAAAGAAAAAAGAAGAGGACGATGATGGGTAAGAGGAAGAGGAAATGAAGAGGAGCAACAAAATCACGGGACATACGAAAAGAAATAAAAAAAGAGAAGTGGAAGGGGAAATTGATGGGGAAAAGAAAGAGGAAGATGAAATAGGAGGCGGAGAGAGAGAGAGAGGAGAGAGAGAGAGAGAGAGAGAGAGAGAGAGAGAGAGAGAGAGAGGAGAGAGAGAGAGAGAGAGAGAGAGAGAGAGAGAGAGAGAGGAGAGAGAGAGAGAGAGAGAGAGAGAGAGAGAGAGAGAGATACTCAAGCTTCTACTGGAATTTTACAATATTCTTTAATCAGCTTAAAGTAACGTCAAATTAAAAGTCAGGAAAGATTATTTTCTCACGAGTCTTCCTTAAGTGCTTCTTAAGGTCAATATTACCCTTATGTTTAATACTGATATTGCCCCTATGTTTAATATTGATATTATTCCTGTGTTTAATATTAATATTGCCCCTATGTTTAATATTGATATTACTTCTATGTTTAATATTGATATTACCCATATTTACTTACTAGCTTATATATGTATTATGTTATCGTGAAAGTTAAAATAGGTTTTTTTTTCACTAGCTATTTTATGTTCGACTATATATTAAAAATTTTCCCCTGGATTTAAAGTTTCTTAAGAACTTGAAGTTTTGTGGCAATGATTTATTCAAGTTCAAATTTTTGGTGACTTAATTTTATTATTGTGAGTGTGATGGTGAGAGTGGGGAGGGGGGGAGGGGTAGCTCCAGTTTCACTGGATCAAGAGCTCTACAGTGCTATCTGTTATTCTGTATAATCTGCTGTATTATCACCTCTCTCTTTCTCTCTCT
>NW_026468183.1:70000-87500 GCF_026875155.1 Cherax quadricarinatus | reverse complement strand
TATAAGACGCACGAGTATGTAAGACATAAGATACAATATTTTCCGGCATATAAGACGCACGAGTATACAAGGTATATCAGACAATGTCTACAAGCAATTGTAACGTAACGTTAGTAAACAACTGCTAAAGCGTAACTCAAGGCCTACCCTTGACCCTGACCTTGAGGATATAAGGCGCAGTCTAATTTTTTCAAGATTTTTCGGTGGGACAAAAACTGCGATACCTGAGGTAAATCACACTGGGTCAGGGTCAGTGTGGCACTCTAAGTTTGCAATATAAACTGTCTTGAAGACACAGTACCTTTCTTCCACCCCCTTTCTTTTTTTTTCATGTTTACTCACAAACTGCTGCGTGTAATCTGTGGAGCCTGGATCATGGCCGGGCACCGGGAGTAGAAAGACCCTGAGAACTCGTCAGAGGTATATCAAAGGTTAAGATACTGGAGCTGTCAGCAACAGCCTCGTTATCTATCTACAAGTTTCCTGACAACCTGCTAACCATTTGATCTCAATTATCTGATTTGTTAGGTGAAATTAATGGGGCTACACCATCATGTTAATTATGGGAGCCTCACAGATCATGGGGTGGTTAAAACAATGATCATGGGGTGCGTTGTTTGTCTTAGAATCTAGGAATTGACCTAAGCTTGCCGTTACTAGACGCCATTGCTTTCCCTGTCTCAAAATGTGACCTCCTAACACTCTTCACCTGTCTCCTAACTTAGATTTAGATAAGTTGGCCTTTAAGTTGTAAAACTTTGGTCTAACGTGAGTAAGTTCTTTGTGCGTGGTTATCCCCAGGAGTCAGCCATAAGTACCATTGATGTTTGGACACAAGTACCATTGATGTTTGGACACAAGTACCACTGATGTTTGGACACTAGTACCATTGATGTTTGGACACTAGTACCATTGATATTTGGACACTGGTACCATAGATGTTTGGACAGAGGTACGATTGATGTTTGGACACTAGTACCATTGATGTTTGGACACAAGTGCCATCAATATTTGGACACTAGTACCATTGATGTTTGGACACAAGTACCATTGATGTTTGGACACGGGTGCGATTGATGTTTGGACACAAGTGCCATTGATGTTGGGATACATAAATACCACTGTGAACCCAGAAACATTGCACTACATTAGCAGTGGCCCCGGGTACCATATTATTAGTGGTCCCCTGATACATTAGTACATTGGTATAACATTGGTAGTGGTCCAATGGTACATAGGTTAGGACAATTTGCTGCAAAGAAAAACAGATTTCTTTGGCCCTGTCAGTGAGGGTGCTTGGTAACGTGTTTGGTAATGTGTTTGGTAACATTTGTGGTAACGTGTTTGGTAACGTGTTTATTAACATGTTTGGTAACGTATTTAGTAACATGTTTGGTAACGTGTTTGGTAACGTATTTGGTAACGTGTTTAGTAACGTGTTTAGTAACATGTTTGGTAACGTGTTTGGTAACGTGTTTAGTAACAAGTTTGGTAACGTGTTTGGTAACGTGTTTGGTAACATGTTTGATAACGTGTTTGGTAACGTATTTGGTAATGTGTTTAGTAACATGTTTGGTAACGTGTTTGGTAATGTGTTTGGTAACATGTTTGGTAACGTGTTTGATAACGTGTTTGATAACGTGTTTGGTAACATGTTTGGTAACATGTTTGGTAACGTGTTTGGTAACGTGCTTGGTAACGTGTTTAGTAACATGTTTGGTAACATGTTTGATAACGTGTTTGGTAGCATGTTTGGTAACATATTTGGTAACGTGTTTGGTAACGTGCTTGGTAACGTGTTTAGTAACATGTTTGGTAACATGTTTGGTAACGTGTTTGGTAACATGTTTGGTCACATGTTTGGTAACATATTTGGTAACATATTTGGTAACGTGTTTGGTCACTAACGTCTCATAATGTTGATCACATCAACCATGTGTGTAAGAGGAAAGGAATCAACCATAGAAACCTTGTTTTGATTTTTTACTTGTTTGTATTCCGTACACATCCTCACACCCATATGTTGGAAGATGCCCAGGAGCTGGAAGATTCGTTAATGAGCTGGAAGATTCTCCAGTATAGCAAGTTCTCCAGGGGCTGGAAGATTCTTCAGTAAAGCAAGTTCTCCAGGGGCTGGAAGATTCTTCGGTTAAGCAAGTTCTCCAGGGGCTGGAAGATTCTTCGGTTAAGCAAGTTCTCCAGGGGCTGGAAGATTCTTCGGTTAAGCAAGTTCTCCAGGGGCTGGAAGATTCTTCGGTTAAACAAGTTCTCCAGGGGCTGGAAGATTCTTCAGTAAAGCAAGTTCTCCAGGGGCTGGAAGATTCTTCGGTTAAGCAAGTTCTCCAGGGGCAGGAAGATTCTTCAGTTTACAAGTTCTCCAACCATAACACAGGTGAATTTCCTCCATCAAGTGTACCCTTGCAGGATGGGGACTCAAGATCTCATACCTTCGCGTGCAGTGCATAATTTACGAAGTTAGAAATAATTCTCAACAACCATTTAGCAGCGCCGTGAATGGTGTTAGTCAATAGTTGATGTAACGATCTTGAAGTGGCCCTGAATTCCCCCAGTGGCATCCCTGAGCTACCCATCCTAGGTGGCATACCAGTGGGAGCAGCTGGGCCTATGACATTCATAGGTAGATGGTTTAATTTGCTTGATAAGATTTAAGCCTTCCGATTTGAGACTTTTGGTACAGTTAGGTCATCAAGGGTAAACGCATCGCCATGAGGAAGGTTTCTCGACATTTCGCTACGAGCTAAAGCGAGTTTCCTTTAATTAATGTCTTTAACTATGTACAAATGTCAATTTCCCAAAGTTTGTGGGTACCACCACACCATCTCCAACCTATTGTGGGAGATGTTCCAACACCTCCTTCATGCGTGGAACAAAACGTACACTCGAGGTACTTTAAAATTCAGGAAGCTGCGCCACCATTCTAAGGACCTGCCCAGTATGGGCCAAAGGCCTGTTGAAGTTCCTCCTTTATTATGTTCTTATGTCTCCTGGACAGAAAGTACCACCGTTAGTAACGTCATCATTTCTGTCAGGGAAAATTTGACAGAAATGACCAAGTTTCCACCTGTGATCTGTTGAACTGTTGCAAGTGTTGGCTTATACCTTCCGCTGAGTAGCTGAGAAATAACATCGAATAGAAATGACCCTAAATGAGTAGCTATGACCCCAAATATCCTTTAAAAGGAGAAGAAAAGGAGGAGGAATATATAGACGTAACAAAAGACGTGAAGATTCAACTCATGAATCAAAATATTCACTCTAAATAAAGTTGTTAAGACAGCAATAATAAAACCCTAAAACAGGACTATGAAAATATAGTTGCTAAGGATTCGAAATCTAATACGAACAACTAAAGTTTATTGAGCATTAGTCAGTGTTCAGTAATAACCCACAACCCACATGGAGACGAACTCTCAGGAGATTGATCTGTATATTTCGACCCCCTTCTGGGATCCTCTTCAGCAGATGAGGAGGATCCCAGAAAACGTCGAAATATACACATAATCAATTTCCTGAGTTAGTCTCCGTGTGGGTTATTACTGAGTATATATATATATATATATATATATATATATAATATATATATATATATATATATATATATATATATATATATATATATATATATATATATATATATATATATATATATATATATATATAATATATATATATATATATTGTTGACAAGAGGCGGCAACTGGATGTGACAGTTATGAATTAAGACGCCTGACTGATATCATTCACCAGAAACAGTATTTGAGACAGTGTAAACTCGCGCCAGCAGAAATTTGGGAACCCTGGAGGTGCTGGTGGAGGGGAGGACGGGGGTCCTTGATGTCCGTCTATCCCTCCCCGGCGGAGAAGTATCCGTCTCTCTCCTTCCCCGGAGGAGGAGGAGGAGGAGGAGGGGCGTCATTGGACTTTCTGTTCTCAAGGAAACTTTCTCAACTGTGAGAGAGTGTGTGAGAGAGTGTGTGAGAGTGTGTGTGAGAGAGTGTGTGCGGTTTTCCCGTCAGAACAAGAGACTCTCTGCACGTCTGAGTGCCTCCCCCCTCCCTCCCTCCCCTTCCTCCTCCCTCTCACCCCCTCCCTATCCCTCTCCCCCCCCGTCTATTGTCACGTTTAGTAATTAAAGCAGGCGTTTGAAAAGCAATTCCCCCCTCCCTCCCTCCCTCTCTCCTTCTTTCCCCTCCCCCTCTCCTTACCCCCTCCCCCCTAACATAGATAACCATCGGAGTGAGGAACTTCAGTAAGGCCAGCTGATTGTACGTCTCTGATGATTGTACGTCACTCATCATTGTACGTCTCTGATGATTGTACGTCACTCATCATTGTACGTCTCTGATGATTGAACGTCTCTGATGATTGTACGTTTCTGATGATTGTACGTCGCTGATGATTGTACGTTTCTGATGATTGTACGTCACGATGACTGTACGTCTTTGATGATTATAAGTCACTGATGATTGTACGTCACTAATGATTGTACGTTACTGGTAATTGTACGTCACTGATGATTGTACGTCACTGATGATTGTACGTCACTGATGATTGCATGTTACTGATGATTGTACGTCACTGATGATTATACGTCATTGATGATTGTACGTCACTGGTGATTGTACGCCTCTGATGATTGTACGTCTGTTGATGATTGTACGTCACTGATTATTGTACGTCTCTGATTATTGTACGTCCCTGATGATTGTACGTCACTGATGATTGTACGTCTCTGATGAGTGTACGTCACTGATGATTGTACGTCTATGATGATTGTACATCACTGATGATTGTACGTCTGTTGATGATTGTACGTCTCTGATGATTGTACGTCACTGATGATTGTATGTCACTGATGATTGTACGTCTGTGGTGATTGTACGTCTGTTGATGATTGTACGTCACTGATGATTGTACGTCACTTATGATTGTACGTCTCTGATTATTGTACGTCTTTGATGATTGTACGTCCCTGATGATTGTACGTCACTGATGATTGTACGTCACTGATGATTATACGTCTCTGATGATTGTACGTCTCTGATGATTGTACGTCTCTGATGATTGTAAGTCTCTGATCTAGTCTGCACAGAAACTGTCTAACTGTATTCTAGTCTTCACAGATAGCCAGCTAGACAAACAAACAACGAGACAGAGATACAGACAGAAAGAAAGATGGACAGAGAGACAGACGGACAGACAATGAGACAGGCTGAAAGGCAGGCGGACAGTCAGCTAACCTGACAGACGGACAACCAGGCAAGCAGAGAGTTAGCCAGACAGACAGCCAGCTAGCCAGACAGACAACCAGACAAACAGACAGACAGCCAGTTAGCCAGACATACAGACAGACAGGCAGACAGACAGACACACATAAATTAACGAAAACACACAGACGGACACCGATCGTAACAAAGATCACCTGACCAACGCATCAAAAATATAGCAAATACAAATCACTTCCCCCTCAAAAAAAATTCACTTTCCCCCCCCCCCCAAAAAAAAATCACTTTCCCCCCCCCCAAAAAAAAATTCACTTTCCCCCCCCCAAAAAAAATTCACTTCCCCCCAAAAAAACTAATTTCCCTCCAAAAGATCATTGAAATTTTCACGGTGGAAGGGGGACGAGGGGGCGCTGATGGGGAAGGGGATGGGAAAGGAGGGGAAAGGAGGAGGAGGAGAGGAAGGGGTCTCAAAAAAAATCCCCCATCTCTCTCTCTCTCTCTCTCTCTCTCTCTCTCTATATATATATATATATATATATATATATATATATATATATATATATATATATATATATATATATATATATATATATATATATGTAATGACCGCATGAATGATAAAAACAAGGAGAAAGAAAGAGAACTCGCCGATAAAAATTTCTTTGACGTGGGAGAGAAATTTAAATGTCGATCCGAAAGTTCCGGAGCTGAAGTGAAAGTGTCTGAAGAGGAGGGCTAGTAGTTAACCAGGCTAGTTAACTAGCAGGAAGACTGGTGAAGAGGAGGGCTAGTAGTTAACCAAGCTAGTTAACTAGCAGGAAGACTGGTGAAGAGGAGGGCTAGTAATTAACCATGCTTGCTAACTAGCAGGAAGACTGGTGAAGAGGAGGGCTAGTAATTAACCATGCTTGCTAACTAGCAGGAAGACTGGTGAAGAGGAGGGCTAGTAATTAACCATGCTTGCTAACTAGCAGGAAGACTGGTGAAGAGGAGGGCTAGTAATTAACCATGCTTGCTAACTAGCAGGAAGACTGGTGAAGAGGAGGGCTAGTAATTAACCATGTTTGTTAACTAGCAGGAAGACTGATGAAGAGGAGGGCTAGTAGTTAACCAGGCTAGTTAACTAGCAGGAAGACTGGTGAAGAGGAGGGCTAGTAATTAATCATGCTTGTTAATTAGCAGGAAGACTGGTGAAGAGAAGGGCTAGTAATTAACCATGTTTGTTAACTAGCATGAAGACTGGTGAAGAGGAGGGCTAGTAATTAATCATGCTTGTTAATTAGCAGGAAGACTTGTGAAGAGGAGGGCTAGTAATTAACCATGCTTGTTAACTAGCAGGAAGACTGGTGAAGAGGAGGGCTAGTAATTAACCATGCTTGTTAACTAGCAGGAAGCACATATGCTGGTAATAAGGCTAGTATATTCAATATTAAGAAGGCTGGATAGTTAGAAGCGGACTAGCAAGCTAGTGTATACTAACTAGTCAACTAGGAGGCAGGAAGGAAAGAAGGAACGTGCACACACACACACACATCACACCACATCAGACACATCACACCACATCAGACACATCACACCACTAGCTCCTTCCCTTTCCCCATTCCCCCCTTCCCTCCCTCCCTCCTTCCCTCCCAGCCTCATGAAGGGGCACCGACGTGCCTCTCACAGCCGACCCTCAGTTCAGCAGAGGGCCAAGGATGGGGGGGGGGCTGTTGGCCCTCGGACGATTGGATTAACTATACTGAAGTCACTCTTCATCCCCGCCCACCTCAGGAACATCTGGTAACGTGATTCATACCTCCTCTTGCCTTGCTCAT
The DNA here is from genome assembly GCF_026875155.1 of Cherax quadricarinatus. Lineage (NCBI taxonomy): Eukaryota > Metazoa > Arthropoda > Malacostraca > Decapoda > Parastacidae > Cherax > Cherax quadricarinatus. The sequence continues at coordinate 80,437 of NW_026468183.1, read as the reverse complement.
GCTCTCTCTCTCTCTTTCTTTATCTCTCTCTCTTTCTCACACACATTCCATTCTGAACAGCAACCACCGGTACCCGGACAAAAGTTCCAGAACTAATCGCGATGTCCAGTTGGTCGTAGTCCGAAGCACTCGTTTCAGAAGTAGATGCAACTCTTCTTCTCTGCAGACAGTCTCTTCTCGGACGGGAACGTCTTCCACTATCTGCCCTCCTCATATATTCTTCCCTCTCTCTCTCTCTCTCTCTCTCTCTCTCTCTCTCTCTCTCTCTCTCTCTCTCTCTCTCTCTCTCTCTCTCTCTCTCTCTCTCTCTCTCTCTTCTCTCTCTCTCTCTCTCTCTCTCTCTCTCTCTCTCTCTCTCTCTCTCTCTCTCTTTGCTCCGCTTATTCACTTAGGCGCTTAAATTGAATTTCATGCACCCAGAGAACGTGACTTATTGACGGAAGGAACCATAAGACGATGTTTTTTATGAGTTGGAAAAATACAAAGACCAGAAGAAGATGACGAAGAAGAAGCAGAAGGAGAAGAAGAAGACGAAGAAAGTGGAGGAAGAGGAAGAGGTAGAGGAGGAAAAGGAGGAAGGCAATTAAGACGATGAGAAGGAATAGTAGGGAGGGAGTAGGACAAATAAGGAATAAAAATCTAAGGGAAATGAGATGACGAAGGAGAAGGAAAAGGAGTAGGAGAAATAGGAAAATAGAAAATGAAAGAGAAGGAGAGGGAGAAGGAGTAGGTAAAGTAGAAGTTAAAGAAAAGGATGAAGGGAAAGAAAAGGGAGAATACAGGAAGTAGAAGAAAAAGACGAAGACGAAGAAGAAGAAGAAGAAGATAGAAGAAGAAGAAGAAGAAGAAGAAGAAGAAGAAAAGAAGAAGAAGAAGAAGAAGAAGAAGAAGAAGAAGAAGAAGAAGAAGAAGAAGAAGAAGAAGAAGAAGAAGAAGAAGAAGAAGAAGAAGAAGAAGAAGAAGAAGAAGGGGAAGGAGGAGGAGGAGGAGGAGACGAAGAAGGAGAGAAGGCCAAGAGGAATTAAAAAGAAATAGAAGAAGATAAAGAAGAAAGAAAAAGAAGAAGACTGCAGAAGATGAAGGAGAAGTAGAATTAATATGAGGGCTTTCTATTCAGCAAGACGGAAGACGAAGGGAGATGGTAGAAGGGCAGAGAAAGGGTAACTGGATGATAGATATGGTTGACAGCCACTCTATCCTGGGTGTGGGAAAGTGTGTGTGTGTGTGTGTGTGTGTGTGTGTGTGTGTGTGTGTGTGTGTGTGTGTGTGTGTGTGTGTGTGTGTGTGTGTGGTGTGTGTGTGTGTGTGTGTGTGTGTGTGTGTGTGTGTGTTTGTGTGTGGAAGAGGAAGTGTAATGATAATCTCAACTGAACATGTCCGGGGAAATGCCTTACTCAAGGAGGTAGTTAAAGACTATCTTTGCCTCTCTATCGTGCTCTCTATCTTCTTATTTAGAGGCTCTTTTTTCGTCCCCCTCCCTTCCTCCGCTGTCACTCTAGTAATATTTTTATAGGCCAATTTTCAACGGAGTGTCGACCCAATTGAAAATATTCTTGATGTATATTCCAGGTGTTTTGAGATGCTGGAATATCTAATTGCTAATAACTTTGATTTAGACTTTTTCTAAATTATTGCTGCTTTCCTCACCCCTCCTTCACTCTCTCTCTCTCTCTCTAATTATTATTATCAACATTATTATTATCATTATTATTATTATTATTATTATTATTATTATTATTATTATTATTATTATTATTATTATTATTATTATTGTTGTTGTTGGTGTTGTTGTTGTTGTGGTTGTTGTAACTATTGTTGTTATTGTTGCTGTTGTCGTTACTGTTGTACTATAAACCCGTAGGGGTCACGTAGCTCTTGGGGAAGATGTGCTCAATCCATCTGATCCTTGGATATGGAAGGATTCGGAGGTGGATTAAATTCCTCGGATCAAGAGCCCTTGCACTATCATCAAAGCCCCACACTTCCCCCTTCTCCCTCCCCTTAACCCCCCCCCCCTTGAAAGGGAAGGGGGGTTGAACGAGGAAGTGACCTGATGTAAATCCAGAGTCAGTCTATGAGGTGACTCAAGATGACTTGCAGTGTGTGTGTGTGTGTGTTGTGTGTGTGTGTGTGTGTGTGTGTGTGTGTGTGTGTGTGTGTGTGTGTGTGTGTGTGGTGTGTGTGTGTGTGCTTCTCTAAGCACACACACACACACACACACACACACACACACACACGCACACACACTCCCAAGACTATGCTCTAACTGGTTCCATTTGTCACCCTCATCCCTGCCATCATAATACAATTATAGTGCCATCATTATGCCATCATTGTGGCACTTAGGGACCATAACATCGCCATAATGACAATGGCCACAACCACTAGTGTTGTGACACCTATTTCCTGCCTTCTGACTGCCAGTGAAAGAAGTCACTCTCTGCCTTCTGACTGCCAGTGAAAGAAGTCACTCTCTGCCTTCTGACTGCCAGTGAAAGAAGTCACTCTCTGCCTTCTGACTGCCAGTGAAGAAGTCACTCTCTGCCTTCTGACTGCCAGTGAAAGAAGTCACTCTCTGCCTTCTGACTGCCAGTGAAAGAAGTCACTCTCTGCCTTCTGACTGCCAGTGAAAGATGTCACTCTCTGCCTTCTGACTGCCAGTGAAAGAAGTCACTCTCTGCCTTCTGACTGCCAGTGAAAGAAGTCACTCTCTGCCTTCTGACTGCCAGTGAAAGAAGTCACTCTCTGCCTTCTGACTGCCAGTGAAAGAAGCCACTCTCTGCCTTCTGACTGCCAGTGAAAGAAGCCTCTCTCTGCCTTCTGACTGCCAGTGAAAGAAGTCACTCTCTGCCTTCGGGACTGCCAGTGAAAGAAGCCTCTCTCTGCCTTCTGACTGCCAGTGAAAGAAGTCACTCTCTGCCTTCTGACTGCCAGTGAAAGCAGCCACTCTCTGCCTTCTGACTGCCAGTGAAAGAACCCCCTTTTCTGCCTTCTGACTGCCAGTGAAAGAAGCCACTCTCTGCCTTCTGACTGCCAGTGAAAGAAGCCACTCTCTGCCTTCTGACTGCCAGTGAAAGAAGCCACTCTCTGCCTTCTGACTGCCAGTGAAAGAAGCCTCTCTCTGCCTTCTGACTGCCAGTGAAAGAAGCCACTCTCTGCCTTCTGACTGCCAGTGAAAGAAGCCACTCTCTGCCTTCTGACTGCCAGTGAAAGAAGCCTCTCTCTGCCTTCTGACTGTCAGTGAAAGAAGCCATTCTCTGCCTTCTGACTGCCAGTGAAAGAAGCCACTCTCTGCCTTCTAACTGGCAGTGAAAGAAGACACTTTCTGCCTTCTGACTGCCAGTGAAAGAAGACACTCTCTGCCTTCTGACTGCCAGTGAAAGAAGACACTCTCTGCCTTCTGACTGCCAGTGAAAGAAGACACTCTCTGCCTTCTGACTGCCAGTGAAAGAAGCTACTCTCTGCCTTCTGACTGGCAGTGAAAGAAGCCTCTCTCTGCTTTCTGACTGCCAGTGAAAGAAGCCACTCTCTGCCTTCTGACTGCCAGTGAAAGAAGCCTCTCTCTGTCTTCTGACTGCCAGTGAAAGAAGCCACTCTCTGTCTTCTGACTGCCAGTGAAAGAAGTCACTCTCTGCTTCTGACTGCCAGTGAAAAAAGCCTCTCTCTGCCTTCTGACTGGCAGTGAAAGAAGACACTCTCTGCCTTCTGACTGCCAGTGAAAGAAGATACTCTCTGCCTTCTGACTGGCAGTGAAAGAAGCCACTCTCTGTCTTCTGACTGCCAGTGAAAAAAAGCCACTCTCTGTCTTCTGACTTCCAGTGAAAGAAGCCATTCTATGTCTTCTGACTGCCAGTGAAAGAAGCCACTCTCTGCCTTCTGACTGCCAGTGAAAGAAGCCACTCTCTGCCTTCTGACTGGCAGTGAAAGAAGCCATTCTATGTCTTCTGACTGCCAGTGAAAGAAGCCACTCTCTGCCTTCTGACTGCCAGTGAAAGAAGCCTCTCTCTGCCTTCTGACTGCCAGTGAAAGAAGTCACTCTCTGCCTTCTGACTGCCAGTGAAAGAAGCCTCTCTCTGCCTTCTGACTGCCAGTGAAAGAAGTCACTCTCTGCCTTCTGACTGCCAGTGAAAGCAGCCACTCTCTGCCTTCTGACTGCCAGTGAAAGAAGCCCCTCTCTGCCTTCTGACTGCCAGTGAAAGAAGCCACTCTCTGCCTTCTGATGGCAGTGAAAGAAGCCACTCTCTGCCTTCTGACTGCCAGTGAAGAAGCCTCTCTTGCCTTCTGACTGCCAGTGAAAGAAGCCACTCTCTGCCTTCTGACTGCCAGTGAAAGAAGCCACTCTCTGCCTTCTGACTGCCAGTGAAAGAAGCCACTCTCTGCCTTCTGACTGTCAGTGAAAGAAGCCATTCTCTGCCCTTCTGACTGCCAGTGAAAGAAGCACTCTCTGCCTTCTAACTGCAGTGAAAGAAGACACTTTCTGCCTTCTGACTGCCAGTGAAAGAAGACACTCTCTGCCTTCTGACTGCCAGTGAAAGAAGACACTCTCTGCCTTCTGACTGCCAGTGAAAGAAGCTACTCTCTGCCTTCTGACTGCCAGTGAAAGAAGCCTCTCTCTGCTTTCTGACTGCCAGTGAAAGAAGCCACTCTCTGCCTTCTGACTGCCAGTGAAAGAAGCCACTCTGTCTTCTGACTGCCAGTGAAAGAAGCCACTCTCTGCTTCTGACTGCCAGTGAAAGAAGTCACTCTCTGCTTCTGACTGCCAGTGAAAAAAAGCCCTCTCTCTGCCTTCTGACTGGCAGTGAAAGAAGACACTCTCTGCCTTCTGACTGCCAGTGAAAGAAGATACTCTCTGCCTTCTGACTGGCAGTGAAAGAAGCCACTCTCTGTCTTCTGACTGCCAGTGAAAAAAAGCCACTCTCTGTCTTCTGACTTCCAGTGAAAGAAGCCATTCTATGTCTTCTGACTGCCAGTGAAAGAAGCCACTCTCTGCCTTCTGACTGCCAGTGAAAGAAGCCACTCTCTGCCTTCTGACTGGCAGTGAAAGAAGCCATTCTATGTCTTCTGACTGCCAGTGAAAGAAGCCACTCTCTGCCTTCTGACTGGCAGTGAAAGAAGCCACTCTCTGCCTTCTGACTGCCAGTGAAAGAAGCCACTCTCTGCCTTCTGCTTCAGTGAAAGAAGCCATTCTATGTCTTCTGACTGCCAGTGAAAGAAGCCACTCTCTGCCTTCTGACTGGCAGTGAAAGAAAGCCACTCTCTGCATTCTGACTGCCAGTGAAAGAAGCCACTCTCTGCCTTCTGACTGCCAGTGAAAGAAGCCACTCTCTGCCTTCTGACTGGCAGTGAAAGAAGCCACTCTCTGCATTCTGACTGCCAGTGAAAGAAGCCACTCTCTGCCTTCTGACTGCCAGTGAAAGAAGCCACTCTCTGCATTCTGACTGCCAGTGAAAGAAGCCACTCTCTGCCTTCTGACTGCCAGTGAAAGAAGCCACTCTCTGCCTTCTGACTGGCAGTGAAAGAAGATACTCTCTGCCTTCTGACTGGCAGTGAAAGAAGACAGTCTCTGTCTTCTGACTGGCAGTGAAAGAAGCCATTCTATGTCTTCTGACTGCCAGTGAAAGAAGCCACTCTCTGCCTTCTGACTGGCAGTGAAAGAAGCCTCTCTCTGCCTTCTGACTGCCAGTGAAAGAAGCCACTCTCTGCCTTCTGACTGCCAGTGAAAGAAGCCACTCTCTGCCTTCTGACTGCCAGTGAAAGAAGCCACTCTCTCCCTTTTCTGATGTCAGTGAAAGAAGCCATTCTCTGCCTTCTGACTCCCAGTGAAAGAAGCCACTCTCTGCCTTCTAACTGGCAGTGAAAGAGAACCCACTTTCTGCCTTCTGACTGCCAGTGAAAGAAGACACTCTCTGCCTTCTGACTGCCAGTGAAAGAAGACACTCTCTGCCTTCTGACTGCCAGTTAAAGAAGCTACTCTCTGCCTTCTGACTGGCAGTGAAAGAAGCCTCTCTCTGCTTTCTGACTGCCAGTGAAAGAAGCCACTCTCTGCCTTCTGACTGCCAGTGAAAGAAGCCTCTCTCTGTCTTCTGACTGCCAGTGAAAGAAGCCACTATCTGTCTTCTGACTGCCAGTGAAAGAAGTCACTCTCTGCTTCTGACTGCCAGTGAAAAAGCCTCTCTCTGCCTTCTGACTGGCAGTGAAAGAAGACACTCTCTGCCTTCTGACTGCCAGTGAAAGAAGATACTCTCTGCCTTCTGACTGGCAGTGAAAGAAGCCACTCTCTGTCTTCTTGACTGCCAGTGAAAAAAGCCACTCTCTGTCTTCTGACTTCCAGTGAAAGAAGCCATTCTATGTCTTCTGACTGCCAGTGAAAGAAGCCACTCTCTGCCTTCTGACTGCCAGTGAAAGAAGCCACTCTCTGCCTTCTGACTGGCAGTGAAAGAAGCCATTCTATGTCTTCTGACTGCCAGTTGAAAGAAAGCCACTCTCTGCCTTCTGACTGGCAGTGAAAGAAGCCACTCTCTGCCTTCTGACTGCCAGTGAAAGAAGCCACTCTCTGCCTTCTGACTTCCAGTGAAAGAAAGCCATTCTTGTCTTCTGACTGCCAGTGAAAGAAGCCACTCTCTGCCTTCTGACTGGCAGTGAAAGAAGCCACTCTCTGCATTCTGACTGCCAGTGAAAGAAGCCACTCTCTTGCCTTCTGACTGCCAGTGAAAGAAGCCACTCTCTGCCTTCTGACTGGCAGTGAAAGAAGCCACTCTCTGCATTCTGACTGCCAGTGAAAGAAGCCACTCTCTGCCTTCTGACTGCCAGTGAAAGAAGCCACTCTCTGCATTCTGACTGCCAGTGAAAGAAGCCACTCTCTGCCTTCTGACTGCCAGTGAAAGAGCCACTCTCTGCCTTCTGACTGGCATTTGAAAGAAGATACTCTCTGCCTTCTGATGGCAGTGAAAGAAGAACAGTCTCTGTCTTCTGACTGGCAGTGAAAGAAGCCATTCTATGTCTTCTGATCCCAGTGAAAGAAGCCACTCTCTGCCTTCTGACTGGCAGTGAAAGAAGCCACTCTCTGCCTTCTGACTGCCAGTGAAAGAAGCCACTCTCTGCTTCTGACTGCCAGTGAAAGAAGCCACTCTCTGCATTCTGACTGCCAGTGAAAGAAGCCACTCTCTGCCTTCTGACTGCCAGTGAAAGAAGCCACTCTCTGCCTTCTGACTGGCAGTGAAAGAAGATACTCTCTGCCTTCTGACTGGCAGTGAAAGAAGACAGTCTCTGTCTTCTGACTAATCAGAAATCGCCAAAACTGGTGTACGTTCTTAACCAAAAAATTAGCCAGGTTCCTGTCCTTGTAAACTGGCGAATAGGGAGGCAGTGTTTGTGTTTGTTTCTGTGTTTGTTTTCGCGGAGGAACAAGCGAGAGCAGAGGTGTTTTTCTGTTAGTTAATGAGGCGCAGACAGCCTCTCGTAGAGCTTTATCAAGTGATGTTCCCCCTCAGTGTAGAGCTTTATCAAGTGTTCTTCCCCTCAGTGTAGAGCTTTATCAAGTGATGTTCCCCTCAGTGTAGAGCTTTATCAAGTGTTTCTTCCCTCAGTGTAGAGCTTTATCAAGTGTTCTTCCCCTCAGTGTAGAGCTTTATCAAGTGATCTTCCCCTCAGTGTAGAGCTTTATCAAGTGTTCTTCCCCTCAGTGTAGAGCTTTATCAAGTGATGTTCCCCTCAGTGTAGAGCTTTATCAAGTGATCTTCCCCTCAGTGTAGAGCTTTATCAAGTGTTCTTCCCCTCAGTGTAGAGCTTTATCAAGTGATCTTCCCCTCAGTGTAGAGCTTTATCAAGTGATCTTCCCCTCAGTGTACAGCTTTATCAAGTGTTTTCCCCCAGTGTAGAACTTTATAAGTGATGTTCCCTCATTGTAGAGCTTTATCAAGTGATGTTCCCCTCATGTGTAGAGCTTTATCAAGTGATGTTCCCTCAGTGTAGAGCTTTATCAAGTGATGTTTCCCCTCAGTGTAGAGCTTTATCAAGTGATGTTCCCTCAGTGTAGAGCTTTATCAAGTGATGTTCCCCTCAGTGTAGAGCTTTATCAAGTGATGTTACCCTCAGTGTAGAGCTTTATCAAGTGATGTTCCCCTCAGTATAGAGCTTTATCAAGTGATGTTCCCCTCAGTGTAGAGCTTTATCAAGTGATGTTCCCCTCAGTGTAGAGCTTTATCAAGTGATGTTCCCCTCAGTGTAGAGCTTTATCAAGTGATGTTCCCCTCAGTGTAGAGCTCTATCAAGTGATGTTACCCTCAGTGTAGAGCTTTATCAAGTGATGTTACCCTCAGTGTAGAGCTTTATCAAGTGATGTTACCCTCAGTGTAGAGCTTTATCAAGTGATGTTACCCTCAGTGTAGAGCTTTATCAAGTGATGTTACCCTCAGTGTAGAGCTTTATCAAGTGATGTTCCCCTCAGTGTAGAGCTTTATCAAGTGATCTTCCCTCAGTGTAAGAGCTTTATCAAGTGATCTTCCCCTCAGTGTAGAGCTTTATCAAGTGATCTTCCCCTCAGTGTAGAGCTTTATCAAGTGATCTTCCCCTCAGTGTAGAGCTTTATCAAGTGATGTTCCCCTCAGTGTAGAGCTTTATCAAGTGATCTTCCCCTCAGTGTAGAGCTTTATCAAGTGATCTTCCCCTCAGTGTAGAGCTTTATCAAGTGATCTTCCCCTCAGTGTAGAGCTTTATCAAGTGATCTTCCCCTCAGTGTAGAGCTTTATCAAGTGATGTTCCCCTCATTGTAGAGGTTTATCAAGTGATCTTCCCTTCAGTGTAGAGCTTTATCAAGTGATCTTCCCCTCAGTGTAGAGCTTTATCAAGTGATCTTCCCCTCATTGTAGAGCTTTATCAAGTGATCTTCCCTTCAGTGTAGAGCTTTATCAAGTGATCTTCCCCTCAGTGTAGAGCTTTATCAAGTGATGTTCCCCTCAGTGTAGAGCTTTATCAAGTGATGTTCCCCTCAGTGTACAGCTTTATCAAGTGATCTTCCCCTCAGTGTAGAGCTTTATCAAGTGATGTTCCCCTCAGTGTACAGCTTTATCAAGTGATCTTCCCCTCAGTGTAGAGCTTTTTTCAAGTGTTCTTCCCCTCAGTTGTACAGCTTTATCAAGTGATCTTCCCTCAGTGTACAGCTTTATCAAGTGATCTTCCCTCAGTGTAGAGCTTTATCAAGTGATCTTCCCCTCAGTGTAGAGCTTTATCAAGTGATCTTCCCCTCAGTGTACAGCTTTATCAAGTGATCTTCCCCTCAGTGTAGAGCTTTATCAAGTGATCTTCCCCTCAGTGTAGAGCTTTATCAAGTGATCGTCCCCTCAGTGTACAGCTTTATCAAGTGATCTTCCCCTCAGTGTAGAGCTTTATCAAGTGATGTTCCCCTCATTGTAGAGCTTTATCAAGTGATGTTCCCCTCAGTGTAGAGCTTTATCAAGTGATGTTCCCCTCAGTGTAGAGCTTTATCAAGTGATGTTCCCCTCAGTGTAGAGCTTTATCAAGTGATCTTCCCCTCAGTGTACAGCTTTATCAAGTGATGTTCCCCTCAGTGAAGAGCTTTATCAAGTGATCTTCCCCTCAGTGTAGAGCTTTATCAAGTGATGTTCCCCTCAGTGTAGAGCTTTATCAAGTGATCTTCCCCTCAGTGTAGAGCTTTATCAAGTGATCTTCCCCTCAGTGTAGAGCTTTATCAAGTGATGTTCCCCTCAGTGTATAGCTTTATCAAGTGATGTTCCCCTCAGTGTATAGCTTTATCAAGTCATCTTCCCCTCAGTGTAGAGCTTTATCAAGTGATCTTCACCTCAGTGTAGAGCTTCATCAAGTGATCTTCCCCTCAGTGTAGAGCTTTATCAAGTGATGTTCCCCTCAGTGTATAGCTTTATCAAGTCATCTTCCCCTCAGTGTAGAGCTTTATCAAGTCATCTTTCACTCTGTGTAAAGCTCTATAAAGCTCTAAACAGAGATATTGCGTCATTTAAAGCCTATTACAAAGAGAGTGCAGCAGACACTGGGGTCACGTGGGCACAACACAAGGCAGGTTCTATCCACTCTAACATTGATCGTAATGCTTTACTAATAGGAATAACCAGTTAACATGTAATTACTATGGAAGCTGTAGTAGCGGTAGTAGTAGTGGTAGTAGTAGTTGTAGTAGTGGTAGTAGTAGTGGTAGTAGTAGTTGTAGTAGTGGTAGTAGTAGTGGTAGTAGTAGTAATAGTAGTGGTAGTAGTAGTGGTAGTAGTAGTGGTAGTAGTAGTGGTAGTAGTAGTAGTCGTAATAGTAGTAGTAGTAGTAGTAGTAATAGTAGTGGTAGTATGTAGTGGTAGTAGTAGTGGTAGTAATAGTTGTAGTAGTGGTAGTAGTTTGTAGTAGTAATAATAGTAGTGGCAGTAGTAGTGGTAGTAGTAGTGGTAGTAGTAG
>NW_026468183.1:47500-65000 GCF_026875155.1 Cherax quadricarinatus | reverse complement strand
CAGTGTTTGTAAACCCAGTGTTTGTAAACCCAGTGTTTGTAAACCCAATGTTTGTAAACCCAGTGTTTGTAAACCCAGTGTTTGTAAACCCAGTGTTTGTAAACCCAGTGTGTGAAAACCCAGTGTTTGTAAACCCAGTGTTTGTAAACCCAGTGTTTGTAAACCCAATGTTTGTAAACCCAGTGTTTGTAAACCCAGTGTTTGTAAACCCAGTGTTTGTAAACCCAGTGTTTGTAAACCCAGTGTTTGTAAACCCAGTGTGTGAAAACCCAGTATTATTCACATATTTACCTAGGTAGGCCTACGAGGGAATACGGCCACAGGCCTACGATTTTCCATTTATATTTTTGGTATAATTCCAGTCTGTTTTGCCCATAGACAGTTGTTTATCCCTCCCGCCCCTAGAGGTCACCCGGCGTCGTAACGCAGGTGTTATGGCGTGGCTTTAACAGGTGTTACAGAGAAGTACAGCTGTGTTATGCTGACACCAACAAAAAACCTTTGCATAACAGTTTTGATTTACTACAAGTGTGTGTGATTGTTACAGAGATGTGTGTGTGTGTGTGTGTGTGTGTGTGTGTGTGTGTGTGTGTGTGTGTGTGTGTGTGTGTGTGTGTGTGTGTGTGTGTGTGTGTGTGTGTGTGTGTATGTGTGTGTGTGTGTGTGCACTCACCTAGTTGTACTCACCTAGTTGAGGTTGCAGGGGTCGAGTCCTAGCTCCTGGCCCTGCCTCTTCACTGGTCGCTACTAGGTCACTCTCCCTGAACCGTGAGCTTTATCATACCTCTGCTTAAAGCTATGTATGGATCCTGCCTCCACTACATCGCTTCCCAAACTATTCCACTTACTGACTACTCTGTGGCTGAAGAAATACTTCCTAACATCCCTGTGATTCATCTGTGTCTTCAACTTCCAACTGTGTCCCCTTGTTACTGTGTCCAATCTCTGGAACATCCTGTCTTTGTTCACCTTGTCAATTCCTCTCAGTATTTTGTATGTCTTTATCATGTCCCCCCTATCTCTCCTGTCCTCCAGTGTCGTCAGGTTGATTTCCCTTAACCTCTCCTCGTAGGACATACCTCTTAACTCTGGGACTAGTCTTGTTCCAAACCTTTGCACTTTCTCTAGTTTCTTTACGTGCTTGGCTAGGTGTGGGTTCCAAACTGGTGCCGCATACTCCAATATGGGCCTAACGTACACGGTGTACAGGGTCCTGAACGATTCCTTATTAAGATGTCGGAATGCTGTTCTGAGGTTTGCTAGGCGCCCATATGCTGCAGCAGTTATTTGGTTGATGTGCGCTTCAGGAGATGTGCCTGGTGTTATACTCACCCCAAGATCTTTTTCCTTGAGTGGGGTTTGTAGTCTCTGGCTCCCTAGACTGTACTCCGTCTGCGGTCTTCTTTGCCCTTCCCCAATCTTCATGACTTTGCACTTGGTGGGATTGAACTCCAGGAGCCAATTGCTGGACCAAGTCTGCAGCCTGTCCAGATCCCTTTGTAGTTCTGCCTGGTCTTCGATCGAATGAATTCTTCTCATCAACTTCACGTCATGTGTGTGTGTGTGTGTGTGTGTACTCACCTAATTGTGGTTGCAGGGGACGAGACTCAGCTCCTGGCCCCGCCTCTTCACTGATCGCTACTGGGTCCTCTCTCTCTCTGCTTCCTGAGCTTTGTCATACCTCTTCTTAAAACTATGTATGGTTCCTGCCTCCACTACTTCACTTGCTAGGCTATTCCACTTGCTGACAACTCTATGACTGAAGAAATACTTCCTAACGTCCCTGTGACTCGTCTGAGTCTTCAGCTTCCAATTGTGACCCACAGGTTTGTAGATGAATGGTTCAGAGAACCGACATGTTGATAAATTAGACACATGTGCAACTCTTGGGTATCTTTATTGAGGAAACGTTTCGCCACACAGTGGCTTCATCAGTGCATACGTAGGAGAAACTTGAAGAACAGGAGGATGGAGGGTATTCTATTCAAGATTGGACTGAACACATCGACTCAAGGTTGAGGGACTGATTACCTCATTCTCCTCCTGTTCTTCAAGTTTCTCCTACGTATGGACTGATGAAGCCACTGTGTGGCGAAACGTTTCCTCAATAAAGATACCCAAGAGTTGCACATGTGTCTAATTTATCAATTGTGACACCTCGTTTCTGTGTCCCATCTCTGGAACATCCTGTCTCTGTCCACCTTATCTATTCCACGCAGTATTTTGTATGTCGTTATCACGTCTCCCCTGATCCTCCTTTCCTCCAATGTCGTCAGCCCTATTTCCCTCAACTTTTCTTCGTAGGACATTCCCCTGAGCTCCGGGACTAGCCTTGTTGCAAACTTTTTGCACTTTCTCTAATTTCTTGACATGCTTGACCAGGTGTGCGTTCCAAACAGGAACTGCATACTCCAGTATGGGCCTAATGTACACAGTGTACAGTGTCTTGAACGATTCCTTACTTAGGTATCAGAACGCTATTCTCAGGTTTGCCAGGCGCCCATATGCTGCAGCAGTTATCTGGTTGATGTGTGCCTCCGGAGACATTCTCGGTGCTATGGTCACCCCAAGATCTTTCTCCTTGAGCGAGATTTGCAGTCTTTGGCCACCTAGTCCATACTCTGTCTGCGGTCTTCTTTGCCCTTCTCCGATCTTCATGACTTTGCATTTGGCAGGGTTGAATTTAAGAAGTCAGTTGTTGGACCAGGTGTCCAGTCTGTCCAGGTCTCTTTGTAGTTCTGCCTGATCCTCATCTGATTTAATTCTCCTCATTAACTTCACATCATCTGCGAACAGAGACACCTGTCTTAGTTACCATTTTGTCCTAGGCACATGTCGATTAGACACCAGGCCTGTTGTATATGTATGTGTGTATGTGCAAATGCGTGCTTGCGTGGTTGCGGTGTGTGTGTTGTGTGTGTTTTGGTGTTGTGTGGTGTTGTGTGGGGTGAGGTGTGTGTGTGTGTTTTGCGTGTGTGTGTTTGTGGCTGGCTTTCTAAAAGGGGGCCCTTAAATATAACGGGTTCGATTATATATATTATATATATATATTATATATATATTTATATTATATATTATATATATTATATATATATATATTATATAATATTTTTATATTTATGTTTTATAACCCCCCTTTGTCTTTCTCTTAATTGCGTGTGTCTGTCTGTCGGGTCTGTCTCTCTCTCTCTCTCTCTCTCTCTCTCTCTCTCTCTCTCTCTCTCTATCTCTCTCTCTCTCTCTCTCTCTCTCTCTCTCTCTCTCTCTCTCTCTCTCCTCAAGTGATGCTAATCTGACTATTTCACACGGGATCACACGGCTTGAAAAAAATAAATGGGAAATACGGCCCCCTCGTAGCTAAACAACAAGAAATGAACCCGAATTTCGAGAGGACTTAATCGAGGAGAAGAATTGGCCTTGCTGGCCAATTATGTGGAAGGAGGAAGTGATGGGGCCACTTAGAATGACGGACGGTATGCTTAAGAATGAGGGAAGGGGGGAGGGGTTGAAGGGGGGAGGTGGGAGGAGAGAGAGGGAGGGGGGAGAGGGGAGAGAGAGAGAGGGAGGGGGAAGAGGGAGAGAGAGAGAGGGAGGGGGGAGGAGGGAGAGAGAGAGAGGGAGGGGGAGAGGGGAGAGAGAGAGAGGGAGGGGAGGAGGGGAGGGAGAGAAAAGGAGAGGGAGGGGGAGGAGAGGGGGAAAAAGGGAGAGGGAGAGAGGGAGGGGGAGAGAGGGAGAGAGAGAGAGGGAGGGGGGAGAGAGGGAGAGAGAGAAACAATCATTCGATGATAATATGTAACAACTACACACCTGTAACAACCACACATCTGTAAAAAACCACACACCTGTAACACACACACCTGTAAAAAACCACACATATGTAAAAACCACACACCTGTAACAAACCACACTTTCTGTAAAAACCACACACCTGTAACAACCACAACACCTGTAACAACCACACACCTGTAACAACCACACACCTGTACAACCACACACCTGTAACAACCACACACCTGTAAAAAACCACACACCTGTAACAACCACACACCTGTAACAACCACACCCCTTTGTAAAAAACCACACACACTGTAACAACCACACACCTGTAACAACAAAACACCTGTAACAACCACACACCTGTAGCAACCACACACCTGTAACAACCACACCCCTGTAACAACCACACACCTGTAAAAAACCACACACCTGTAAAACCCACACCTGTAAAAACCACACCCCTGTAACAACCACACACCTGTAATAACCACACACCTGTAACAACCACACACCTGTAACAACCACCACCTGTAAACAACCACACCCCTGTAACAACCACACACCTGTAAAAACCCACACATCTGTAACAACCACACACCTGTAACAACCAAACACACCTGTAATAACCACACCCTGTAACAACCACACACCTGTAAAAACCACACACCTGTAACAACCACACCCCTGTAAAAACCCCACACACCTGTAACAACCACACACCTGAAATAACCACACACTGTAACAACCACACACCTGTAACAACCACACACCTGTAACAACCACACACCTGTAACAACCACACACCTGTAACAACCACACACCTGTAACAACCACACACCTGAAAACAACTACACACCTGTAACAACCACCACCTGTAACAACCACACACCTGTAACAACCACACACCTGTAACAACCACACATCTGTAACAACCACACACCTGTAAAAACCCACACACCTGTAAAAACCCACACACCTGTAAAAACCCACACACCTGTAACAACCACACACCTGTAACAACCACACACCTGTAACAACCACACACCTGTAACAACCACACACCTGTAACAACCACACATCTGTAACAAACCACACACCTGTAAAACCACACACCTGAAACCCAACCACACACATCCGTAACAACCATACTCACCTTTTAAAAACTACACACCCCCTGTAACAACCATGCACACTTGTAACAACTACACACCCACACCTGTAAAAATCACACACACACACCACACACACACACACACACACCCCACCCACAACACACACCCCACACACACACACACAACACACACACCCCACACACACACACACACCCCTTCTTAGAATAACAAATCAATTGTTCTTTCATTAGTGTAATGCCGCAGACGCCTTGAAAAAAATAATTCCTTTACCAGAAAATACAAATGAAAAACAGAAAGATGTTGTGTGTTGTGTGTGTGTGTGTGTGTGTGTGTGTGTGTGTTGTGTGTGTGTGTGTGTGTGTGTGTTGTGTGTGTGTGTGTGTGGGGTTTTGTGTGTATGTTGTGTGTATGTTTGTGTGTGTGTGTGTGGTGTTGTGTGTGTGTGTGTTGTGTGTGTGGTGTGTGTGTGTGTGTGTGTGTTTTTGTGTATGTGTGTGTATTTTTGTGTGTGTGTGTGTGTGTGTGGTGTGTTGTGTGTGTATGTGTGTGTGTGTGTGTGGTGTGGGGTGTTGTGTGTGTGTGTGTGTGTATGTGTGTGTGTGTGTGTGTGTGTGTGTGTTTTGTGTGATGTTTGTGTGTGTGTGTGTGTGTGTGTTTGTGTTTTGTGTGTTGTGTGTGTGTATGTGTGTGTTGTTTGTGGTGTGTGTGTGTGTGTGTGTATGTGTGTGTTGTTTGTGTGTGTGTGGTGTGTGTGTGTGTGTGTGTTTGTGTGTGTGTGTGTGTGTGGTGGATGTGTGTGTGTGTTGTGGTTGTGTGTTTTGTGTGTGTGTGTGTGTGTGTGTGTGTGTGTGTGTGTGTGGGTGTTGTGTTGTGTGTGTGTGTGGGTGTGGTGTGTTTTGTGGTGTGTGTGTGTGTGTGTGTGGTGTGTGTGTGGGTGGTGTGTGTGTGTTGTGTGTGGTGTGTGTGTGTGTGTGTGTGGTGTGTGTGTGTGTGTGTGTGTGTGTGTGTGTGTGTTTTGTGTGTGTGTGTGTGTGTGTGTGTGTGTGTTGTGTGTGGGTGGATGTTGTGTGTGTGTGTGTGTGTGTTTTGTGTGTGTGTGTGTGTGTGTTTTGTGTGTGTGTGTGTGTGTGTGTGTGTATGGTAAAAGCTTTTTAACTTACCAAGTTGTACTTCCCTATATCCTGCTTACAGGGGGTCAAGTCATGGCTCACACCTACACCTCGAGGAAACAATATAACCAACACATCCACCAACAAATACAAACAAAGAAACAACAAAAACACACGCAAGAAAACTTACTTGTTAAGCAGAAATTTCCCATCTGAAAAAAAAAAAAATAAGTATCAGACGATTTTTTTATTTATCATTTATGAAATAATAATGAGAGAGCAAAGACACTCATACACAAAGTCATTACGCAGCTGTAAAATCAGGTATGATAGGGCCAATGAAGCCCTCATTTATATATCTGTATATATATATATATATATATATATATATTATATATATTATATATATATTTTAATATATATATATATATATATATAATTATATATTATACATATATATACATTTGGTATACACATTGAGTATACATATGTGAACAATATGACTGTTGTTGTTTACACTGTGTGGGAAGGATTGTCAGTGCTGTCACGTGTGTCGGAGGGACGAGTCACTTCACCCTCCTCATCCCAGCCTCTTCACTATCCTGTGATCTTGGCCAGTCCTTTTATTGGGTGGCGGGGGGGGAGGGGGAGGGGGAAGAGAGAGGTCGGTAGTGTTAAATCTATATTCTTATCTATCTATCTGTCTACCTCTCGATCTGTCTATCTGCATATCTGTAATACAGTTCTGATATGTTTATTTTTGCAAGGTTGGTAATGGTGGTTGATGGTGGTGGTAGTGGTGGTGGTTTGTGGTGGTTGGGTTGTGGTTGATGGTGGTTTGTGGTGGTGGTTGATGGTGGTAGTGGTTGTGGTTGTTTGGGGTAGTGGTGGTGGTTGATGGTGGTAGTGGTGTGGTGTGATGGTGGTAGTGGTGGGTGGTTGATGGTGGTATTGTGGTTGTGGTTGATGGGTGGTTTTGGTGGTGGTTTATGGTGGTGGTGGTTGTGGTGTTGGTGGTAGTGGTTGGTGGTGGTGGTAATGGTGGTTGAAAGGTGGTAGTGGTGGTGGGAATGGTGGTTATTGTAGTGGTGGTGGTAAATGGTGGTTGATGGTGGTAGTGGTGGTGGTTAATTGTGGTTGAGGTGGTGGGGTGGGTAATGGTGGTTGATGGTGGTGTGTGGTGGTGGGGTTTAAAGGTGGTTGATGGTGGTAGTGGGTGGTGGTAATGGTGGTTGATGGTGGGTAGTGGTGGGGGTAATGGTGGTTGATGGTGGTAGTGGTGGTGGTAATGGTGGTTGATGGTGGTAGTGGTGGTGGTAATGGTGGTTGATGGTGGTGTGGTGGGGCAATAGTGGTTGATGGTGGTAGTGGTGGTGGTAATGGTGGTTTATGGTGGTAGTGGTGGTGGCAATAGTGGTTGATGGTAGCAGTTGGGTGGTGGGTGATGACGAGACATGGAAGGAGGGGAAATGAGAAGGAGAGAAGAGAAACAGCGATAGGGGTGAAGGAAATAAATGAAGTGGGAGAAGGGAATAGGATGACCGGGGGAGATGGGTAGTAGGGGTAATAACGAGGAAAATAGGAGAAGATTTGGGAAGGAGGGAGAGGAGGAAGAAGAGAGGCAAGAGGAGGGGGGAGGGACGGAGGAGGAGGGGGGGAGGAGGGGAGAGGAGGAGGAGGAGGGAAAAAAGAGAAGGGGGAGGGGAAGGGGCGAGGTTTTAGCCTCTGGCTTGAATGACAGCTAGAGGAGGGGGGGGGAAGGGATGGTGGGGGTTACACTCCCCTCTCCTCTCCCCTTTTTCCCCTCCTCTCTCCCCACTGCGGGGGGGGAACAATGAATAGACGGTAATGAGTAAATGTGTTCATCTGGTTTGGGTGATGGGTGAGGAGGAGGGGAGGGGAGGGGAGGGGAGGGTGGAGGGGGAGGGGAGGGGAAGGACAAGGTGGAGGGGGAGGGAAGGGAGGTGGGGGAATTAACCAGTGAGGGGCAGGGTGAAACTCTCCCCCCCCCGGGGCCCATCCCTTTCTCCCCTCCTACTCTAACCCTCTTACAACTCCCTCCCTACCAATCTCCCCTCCAAACCCAAACTCCCTTCAACCCTCTTTACCAATCCCCTCCATCAACCCCTTCCACCAGTCTCCCTCCATCAAACCCCTCCATCAACCCCCCTCCACCAGTCTCCCTCCATCAAACCCCTCCACCTCCACTTAAGGATTATTTAACCCCACTCACTGGGGAAGGGGGAGGGGAGGGGGACCTTCCCTAACCATACTTCTTCTCCTCCCCCTTCCTTTTCCCCCTCCCCAGGAGGGGGTGTCACGCCCCTGTCTCCCTGCCAGGCTCCTCAACACTAGTGTCTCAACAACACAGGACAGGTGTTGCTGAGAGTGTATCAAAGACCCAGTCTCTCTGTCTCTCTCTCTCTCTCTCACTCTCTCTCTCTCTCTCTCTCTCTCTCCTCTTTCTCTCTCTCTCTCTCTCTCTCCTCTCTCTCTCTCTCTCTCCCTCTCTCTCTCTCTCCCTTCTCTTTTTTCTCCTCTTAAAAGGAGACACTATTTTTACATAAAACAGAGGGAAAGAGAGAGGAGACAAGAAGAGAGAGAGAGGAAAGAGAGGAGAAGAGAGAGGGGACCGAGAGGGTGGTGTGACTCCCTCGTGATAAGGTGCAAGCGGGTGCCCCCCCCACGAATGTACGATGTCGATTTCGTGAAATCACAAATAAAATCGTTTTTTTTTTGTCGGGGGAGAGGGGATATTTAGCCGGCAGATGGGATAGTATGGATGGTCCACCCGGTAAAGGAGGGGGGGGGGCGGGGGGGAGGGGGTGAGGGGGGGACGGGGGGAGGGTACGGTTTTTTTAGGGAGGGAGAGAGGGGGATCCCTACCCTTTAACCCCCTACCCTTGATTCCCCACCTTTAAATCCCTGCCCATTAATCCACCCTTTAATCCCTTTACCCCGAATCTCTCCCCACGAATCCCCTCCCCGAATCCCCTGCGTTCCTACTCACTACCCCCCTCCCCTTTAAATCCCCTACCTTTAAATTTACTCTCCCTTAAATCCCAACCCCACGAAATTCCTTACCCATTAACCCTCACCCAATGAATCCCCTCCCATTATTCCCTATCCATAAATACCCCTACCCTTTTATTCTCCTACCCTTTAATCAATTACCCATTAACCCTCCCCCACGAATCCTCCCCCCATTAATCCCTCCAGTTTCTACCCCCTGAGAAGGTAGTCAGCAGGGGAGGTTAGAGTTGTACTCACCTGTTTTAGTTGCAGGTGTCGAGACCAGCCCTGGGCCCTTTTCCAGGAGGCAAAGGGGCTGTGGCCCGACCCCCCTTTAAGGGCCTGCGTCTTCCTACGTTTTTCCCCTGACAAAAATTTTTTGTCAGTGGGTTTTGGGTTTGAGAAAGACTTGCCAAGATGGGCCCGTCTTGCTGCAGTGCTCCCCCCATTTTATGGGTTTTAGTTACTGACCATTTATCATCTCCCTAAAATTCTTCCACTTAACCCCCGGGCCCTGGCTTTATTATCATTGTGTGCCTGACCCTTTCCCTTTTGTTACCTTCCACTTATCCCATCCCGAGGGCCTCACTTTTCATTGTGATGCCTGAACCTTTCCCTTTGTTACCTTACCCTTACTGCCCCGGATCCCGAGCCTCACCAAACATTGATGATGCCTAAAACCCTTCCTTTTTTCCCTTTTCCATTTGCCCGGATCCCCCAGCCCACCCACATTGTGACCTGAACCTTCCCTTTTTTTACCTTTCCAAACTGCCCCCATCCCCGAGCCTCACCTATTTTGATGATGCCCAACCTTCCCTTTGTTACCTTCCACTTCTGCCCCCGGATCCCTGAGCCCACCCATCATTGATGATGCCCGAAACCCTTTCCCTTTTGTTTCCTTTCCACTTACTGCCCCGGATCCCCGGGCCTCCCATCTTTTGATCCTGAACCCCCTTCTGTTCCCCTACCACTTACTGCCCCGGGTCCCCCGGCCTCACCTTTCTTGATGTCCTGCCTTCCTTCTGTTACTACCCCTTTCGCCCGGATCCTGAAACCCACCCATCTTGATGAGGCCTGAACCTTTCCCTTTTGTTACCTTACCACTTACTGCCCCGGATCCCTGAGCCTCACCTATTTGGTGCCTGAAACCTTCCTTCAGTTACCCTTTCCCCTTATGCCCGGATCCCTTTGGGCCTCCCTTACATTTGTCCTGAACCTTCCCTTTTGTTACCTTACCCTTCTGCCCCGGGTCCCTGACCTCACCTTTTTATTTTTGATGCCCGAAAACCCTTCCTTCTGTTACCCCCACTTTTTCCCGGTCCCTGGGTACCTTCATTTATGATCCCGAACCTTCCCTTTTGTTACCTACCACTTTTCCCCCATCCCCGAGCTCCCTATCATTGAGATGCCTGAACCCTTTTTCTGTTACCTTTTCCACTTACTGCCCCGGGCCCGGCCCCACCATCTGATGTGCCTGAACCTTCCTTCTGTTACCTTACCACTTTTCCCCCCGGGTCCCCGAGCCTCACCTATCATGAGAGCCTGAACCTTCCTTCGTTACCTTACCCCAACTTTTTCCCCCCGGATCCTGACCTCCTATCATTGATGATGGAAAAACCCTTCTTTTGTTACCCCACCCCTTATTCCCCGGACCCCGGCCTCACCTATCATTGTGATCCTGAACCCTTTTTCTGTTTCCTTTCCACTTTTCTTCCGGATCCCCGAGCCTCCTAAATTTTTTGTCCTGACCCCCTTTTTCCTTTACCCTTTTTCCCCCTAATTGAATTTTAATTGAGAGTGAACTCCTTTTGCCTTACCCTTGGCCCGGGTCCCCGACCTCCCTTCATTTATGAGCTGAACCTTCCTTCTGTTACCCTTTCCCCCTTTTTCCCCCGGGTCCCTGAGCCTCACCTATCATTGTGATCTGAACCTTCCTTCGTTTCCTTACCACTTTTTCCCCCCATCCCCGACCCCCCCCCTTCATTGTGATGCCGAACCTTCCTTCTGTTACCTTTCATTCTAACCCCATCCCCGAGCCCCCCTCATTGAGATGCCTCCTTTTCCCTTTTGACCTTTCCACTTACTATCCGGTCCCCAGTCCCACATTTAATTCCAACCTTTTTTTTACCTTAACTTTCTACTCCGGTCCCTGATCAACCACAGATGATCCCTGACCCCTTTTTACCTAAATAATTTATAAAAGTCCCTGAGTCACCCTTATTATGAAACCTGAACCTTCCTTCGTACCACACACTTTTGGGATCCCTGAGGGTTTACCTACTTGAAAATTTGAACTTCCTTCTGAACCAATTACTGCCCCGGGTTGACCTCACCATCAGGTATTTTTAACCCTTTTTGTTACCTTACACATGCCCCCATCCCACCACCCGTCCAAAAAACCCCTGCCTTCCTTTGTTACCCTTACCCCTTACTACCCCGGATCCCTGGGCCTCCCTTCATTTAAAACTCCCAACTTAAACACTTACCAACTACATCAACCATCTAACACACAAACACCTAGGTAAAACAAAAAACCCGCATAATTTAAACGGCTTAAAAAAATTACTAAACCCTTCCCCCTTAAACAGAATAAAATTCCAAATTCTAAACTTAATTATATTAAACACATTCAACAATAACCTTTAATGAAAATTAAGCCTCACACGGGTTTTTCAAATACAAGGGGGCCCGGGGTTTAAATAAATATATATCCTCACTAAAATTTCTTCAAATCTAAACATTTAATTTTCCTAAAAAGTCTTTAAAAAAAACGCCATCTCAAAACCACGCATCCTAAACCATCTGCCACCCCCTAACAATCTTCAATCTAAACCCTCTCCACCCCTCTAAAAAACTTTTTCCACACTGCTTTACACACCATTGCCAACCTAACCCATCTTCACATTAAACCCTTTCCCCAAACTAACAATCTGCCACTCTAACCCATCTTCCACCATCTAACACTATCTTCCACCATCTAACACCATCTTCCACCATCTAACACCATAAGCCATAATCTAACACCATCTGCCATCATCTACTACCATCTGCCATCATCTAACACCATCTGCCATCATCTAACACCATTCTTCCACCATCTAACACCATCTTCCACCATCTAACACCATCTTCCCACCATCTAACACCATCTTCCATCATCTAACACCATCTTCCACCATCTAACACCATCTTCCACCATCTAACACCATAAGCCATAATCTAACACCATCTGCCATCATCTACTACCATCTGCCATCATCTAACACCATCTTCCACCATCTAACACCATCTTCCATCATCTAACACCATCTTCCACCATCTAACACCATCTTCCACCATCTAACACCATAAGCCATAGTCTAACACCATCTGCCATCATCTACCACCATCTGCCATCATCTAACACCATCTTCCACCATCTAACACTATCTTCCACCATCTAACACCATCTTCCACCTTTCTAACACCATAGCCATAATCTAACACCATCTGCCATCATCTACTACCATCTGCCATCATCTAACACCATCTGCCATCATCTAACACCATCTTCCACCATCTAACACCATCTTCCACCATCTAACACCATCTTCCACCATCTAACACTATCTTCCACCATCTAACACCATCTTCCACCATCTAACACCATAAGCCATAATCTAACACCATCTGCCATCATCTACCACCATCTGCCATCATCTAACACCATATTCCACCATCTAACACCATCTTCCACCATTTAACACCATCTTCCACCATCTACACCATTCTTCCATCATCTAACACATCTTCCACCATATAACACCATCTTCCACCATCTAACACCATAAGCCATAATCTAACACCATCTGCCATCATCTACTACCATCTGCCATCATCTAACACCATCTTCCACCATCTAACACCATCTTCCATCATCTAACACCATCTTCCACCATCTAACACCATCTTCCACCATCTAACACCATAAGCCATAGTCAAATCACCATCTGCCATCATCTACCACCATCTGCCATCATCTAACACCATCTTCCACCATCTAACACTATCTTCCACCATCTAACACCATCTTCCACCATCTAACACCATAAGCCATAATCTAACACCATCTGCCATCATCTACTACCATCTGCCATCATCTAACACCATCTGCCATCATCTAACACCATCTTCCACCATCTAACACCATCTTCCACCATCTAACACCATCTTCCACCATCAAAACATATCTTCCACCATCTAACACCATCTTCCACCATCTAACACCATAAGCATAATCTAACACCATCTGCCATCATCTACCACCATCTGCCATCATCTAACACCATCTTCCACCATCTAGCACCATCTTCCACCATCTAACACCATCTTCCACCATCTAACACCATCTTCCACCATCTAACACCATCTTCCACCATCTAACACTATCTTCCACCATCTAACACCATCTTCCACCATCTAACACCATAAGCCTTTAGTCTAAACACCATCTGCCATCATCTACCACCATCTGCCATCATCAAAACACATCTTCCACCATCTAACACTATCTTCCACCATCTAACACCATCTTCCACCATCTAACACCATAAGCCATAATCTAACACCATCTGCCATCATCTACTACCATCTGCCATCATCTAACACCATCTTCCACCATCTAACACCATCTTCCACCATCTAACACCATCTTCCACCATCTAACACCATCTTCCACCATCTAACACCATCTTCCACCATCTAACACCATCTTCCACCATCACTTACAGACACAAATACATCATAACGTAACTTCTGCCACATACAACCTACTAATCTTAAATACAGTCGAAGGCGACAAGGGGACGTTATGAATTAAACTCTGTTCCACTCTCCATGGAAGTGTCTGCAACATCCCACTGCAACATGCAACATATTTTGCATATATATATAATGAACCACAAAAGCCCCGTATAAAACTGAAGCCAGATTAACAGATCAAATACTTGATTTTGTTAAATATTTCGATAATATGAATCCAGTATATATGTGAATTATTATTTTTTGGAGGCTACGCTAATTCTGTGTTTTAATTGCTACTAATCAGCGCTGATCTGCGGGTATTTGTGTTTAACCAGGCTGTTAGTGTTGGTGTACAATCACACGAGCATAGAGCTTTGCGTTTGATGTTTTAGGTCAAATGTATCATAGTTAATGAATGAGGTTGTTGTTGTTGTTGTTGTTGTTGTTGTTGTTGTTGTTGTTGTTGTTGTTGTTGTTGTTGTTGTTGTTGTTGTTGTTGTTGTTGTTGTTGTTGTTGTTGTTGTTGTTGTTGTTGTTGTTGTTGTTGTTGTTGTTGTTGTTGTTGTTGTTTGTTGTTGGAAGCCATTACCAGTCTGATATCTGCTTCAATACGCTCTTTATCCACAAAAATATACATATGTACATTCTTGCACACACACACACACATATATATATATATATATATATTATATATATATATATATATATATATATATATATATATATATGTAGATATATATATATATATGTATATGTACACATATATATATATATATATATATATATATATATATATATATATATATATATATATATATTATATATATATATATATATATATATATATATATATATATATATATATATATATATATATATATATATATATATGCATGCACGCATATATACATTCATAAACACATACATTCATATACACATACACACATTCAAGGCCTGGTCACGGCCCACTTGGGGGCGTTGACCCCCGGAACCTCCTCCAGGTATAAATATATACATATAGAAAACAACCAAAGAAGGAGTTTAATGATAGCTCTAGGCATTTAGTTTTGCACTCAACACATCTTCAGGAGCTTGCAATGTTGCAGAAGCCGTTCCCATGAACGAATCTACCTCGACTTCCTACTCATTTCTGCAACACTGCAAAGCTCCTGATGACGTGTTGTTTGCAACACGAAAGGCCTGGAGCTATCATTCAACTCCCCCTGTGGCTAATTTACATGTTGTGTAGCCTGTTTGCAATTATTGCACAACATATACGTACAGACACTTATGCAACACTTGAATATCTTCACTGATGGAACATTTCGCCAGCCATTGACTTCTTCAGTCCAATACAGAGAATGGTTGAAGATGAGAAGTGTGAAGTAATCAGTCCCCAGCCTAGAGTCAAGGTAATCAGTCCGTCGGTCTAATTGATCAACTTGTTGGGTCTCTGAACAATTTATCCACACAGACGTACGTATGTGCTCTTTATCCACGCTGGAACAAACTCTGAAGTGCTCTGGTAATGAACCTGTCACTATGTCTGTAAACCTAATGTTTGAGAATGCTCCTATTTACCTAGCAATAAATAGGTACCTGGGTGCTAGGTGGCTTTTGTGGGTGGCGTCGTATGGGTGAATGAGTGGTGGTGTGTCCTGTATAGGGCCGGGCTGTGACATAACCTGGTGTAGGATAATGGTTCCCAGCCTGTAAATGTACCGAGGCAGAATAGCAGTTCCCAGCCTGTAAATGTACCGAGGCAGGATAGCAGTTCCCAGCCTGTAAATGTACCGAGGCAGGATAGCAGTTCCCAGCCTGTAAATGTACCGAGGCAGGATAGCAGTTCCCAGCCTGTAAATGTACCGAGGCAGGATAGCAGTTCCCAGCCTGTAAATGTACCGAGGCAGGATAGCAGTTCCCAGCCTGTAAATGTACCGAGGCAGGATAGCAGTTCCCAGCCTGTAAATGTACCGAGGCAGGATAGCAGTTCCTAGCCTGTAAATGTGCTTCCTGGCCTGCCTATGCTACGTTTTACACTCTTGGCTACCAGGGGCCAGCAGGCCCATGCTAGGCAGGTCTTCCCCAGAATCAGTCTATATACAACAAAATCCCAGAACATTAACAAATGTCGTATGTGAACATACGAAGGTCAGGGAGACAGGAAAGTCTGAGATCCTGGCCGCTGACGCGAACGTAAACACGAGTTCTCTTCCTTTAAATCTTCCTGTATTAAGCATTGTAGCTTGGAGGCAAAAAGCATTGCACCTGCTATGTACCAGGGCTACGGGGGGAGTTGAATGATAGCTCTAGGCCTTTCGTGTTGCAATCAACACATCATCAGGAGCTTGCAAAGTTGCAGAAAAGAGGAGGATGCCCAAGCAAATGCACTTCTGATCTCATTTGATCGGAACTCGCGTGTACTCGTGGAATCAGTTGTACTCTGTGTACCCTTACATAAAAGTCTCTTAGTTCCGGGATACGAAAAGTCTGCGAGGGGAGTAAAATGGAAGGTGAAAGGGGAGTGGGAGGGAGAGGTGGAGGAGGAGAAAAGGGAGAGGTCCTAAATGCGTAATTAGAGAGGGAGCTATCAGAAGCAGCGGTCCCAGACCAAGGCTGGTGTCCAGACCGTCTGCCCGGCTGGTGGGAGGTCCCTGCCGCACGCCCAGGGAGGTCCAAGGGAGACCAAGAAGGTCGCAGAGAAAAGGAGGGGGAAGAGGGAGAGAAGGAATGAGAAGAAGGAAAGAAAGGGATTTACGGAAAGGATATTTTTTTATTTAACCAAACTGTATATATCTGCAGCGTGCTGCTGTACTGTTCGATATGATAGTGACACAGTGGGACCAGGAGCTAGCTGTGTTTAACTGTCATATTCCATCACATAGGATGGTGCGTCACTGTCATATTCGTCAGCCTGAGTTGACAGATTTCAGTAGTGTCAGTCTGAGCTGACAGACTTCAGTAGTATCAGTCTGAGCTGACAGACTTCAGTAGTATCAGTCTGAGCTGACAGACTTCAGTAGTGTCAGTCTAAGCTGACAGACTTCAGTAGTGTCAGTCTGAGCTGACAGACTTCAGTAGTGTCAGTCTAAGCTGACGTACTTCAGTAGTGTCAGTCTGAGCTGATAGACTTCAGTAGTGTCAGTCTGAGCTGACAGACTTCAGTAGTGTCAGTCTAAGCTGACGTACTTCAGTAGTGTCAGTCTGAGCTGACAGACTTCAGTAGTGTCAGTCTAAGCTGACATTCTTCAGTAGTGTCAGTCTGAGCTGACATGCTTCAGTAGTGTCAGCCTGAGCTGACATGCTTCAGTAGTGTCAGTCTGAGCTGACATGCTTCAGTAGTGTCAGCCTGAGCTGACAGACTTTAGTAGTGTCAGCCTGAGCTGACAGACTTCAGTAGTGTCAGTCTGAGCTGACATGCTTCAGTAGTGTCAGCCTGAGCTGACAGACTTTAGTAGTGTCAGCCTGAGCTGACATGCTTCAGTAGTGTCAGTCTGAGCTGACATGCTTCAGTAGTGTCAGTCTGAGCTGACAGACTTCAGTAGTGTCAGCCTGAGCTGACAGACTTCAGTAGTGTCAGTCTGAGCTGACAGACTTCAGTAGTGTCAGTCTGAGCTGACATGCTTCAGTAGTGTCAGTCTGAGCTGACAGACTTCAGTAGTGTCAGTCTGAGCTGACATGCTTCAG